>JAGPNP010000261.1:0-12453 GCA_019425755.1 Amaranthus cruentus
CCAAACCCAAAGGGGGCGGCCTTTGGCGCGCTCAGCTGCCTGCTGCTGGGAGTGGGTGAGCTGCGCCCTTTTTGCGAAAAGCGGGGGGGGTTTTCACCTGGGGCCCTGTACCTCATCACGCAGCGCCGCCCCCAACTACGACCGGGGGGCCCCTTACTGTGCAACTACTCCTTGGGCGGTGGTGCCCCCTTTTGGGGGCCCCGTTGCGGGCGCGCAGCCAGGGGGGGTTTGGGGTTGATGGCAAACTTTTGGGGGATACACTGCCATCCTGGGGCGTGGGTTTCAGGGCCCCCTTTTTCCCCCAACCCTTTTTTGCCCTCAATCCCTCCCGGGGGAAAAGGTGGGCATCATGATGTAGGGGAAAACCCCGTGGGGGGGTTTTTGCGCTGGCCCTGTTTTCCCCGGCGGGCCGCCCCCCCGGAAAAACCTACGGCGTGATTTTGCTGTCGGTGGTGCTGTATAACGTGCAGTTTCGCGCAACAAAACCCCAAATCTTCCCCCCCAAACGAAGCTGTTAGCTGAGGCCCCGCTGGCTCCAAAACTTTTTAAAAAACCTTTTCCCCAACAAAACCAATAGCTAACAGCCAGGCTACTAACTTTTTGGGGGGGGCCCTTTCGGACGGATTTTAAATTTCCCCTTTCCCCCCTTGATGTCTAGGGTTTTCCCCAAGGCCCCGCCCCCCGGTTCCCCCCAACTTGGGGGGGGCTCGCCCCATCTGGGCCGTGCTTTTTCCCCTGGCTCTGGCTGTGCTGTACTTCCCCCCCAAATCGTTTTGGGGGGGAAACCCCCAAACCAGCACGACATTGTCGGTTCAATGGCTTTTTTAAAGTTGCAACGGCCCCCGCGCAGCCGGCGGGGAAGTGTTTTTGGACCAACTCCATTTTTGGGGGTTGCCCACCCACCTATCAGAACCCGTTTCCCCCCGGGGGCCTGGGGCGTGTTTTTTTAAAAGCATTTTCACCCCTGGGCTTGCCAGCGGTAGTAGCCAACCTGTTTTTTGGCGCTGGTGTGGGGCCCCACCCCTTTTTGGGGGTTTGGGGCCCCCCGCCGCTGGTTAGCGGGGGCCGTGGCGCGGGGGGTTTCCCCCAGCTATAACTTTTAAAATTTGGCAGGGGGGCCCCCAAACCAAAAAGTTTTGGGTTACTCCCCCCGCTGGGGGGGGGTTTTTTTTGGGTAACCGGGGGGCCCAGGCACGGCGCTGTTTGCGTTGGGGGTTAAACGTTTTCCCCAACCCCTCTCACCTATTACTTGCTGCTCCCCCTGCGGGTTTTTGGGGTTGTGGAGTTGTTTTTTCTTTCCGCAAAAAACGCCGGGGTTTTATGGGCCGTACGGTGCTGGGGGCCGGGGGGCTGCTGGCTGTGGGGTGAGCTTCGGCCCTCTAAAACCCCCGCCGAATAGGGAAAAACAGCATCCGGGGCCGCTCGGGGTGAAAACCCCCCCTCCCCGGAACCCGTTTCCCCCGCTGCCCCCGGCGACGGGGGGCCCCGGCGGTTTTCCGGCCTCGCCCGGGACTATGTTGAACAGCTACGGCATGGGGGAAACCTTTGGGTGCTGATTCCGAATTTTACGGCGGGGTTTCAGATGAAGCTCAGCAAATTGGGGGCCCCGGAAACCCTTTGGGGGCGCTAGGGGCCGCCCGTGCAACTCTCCGATTCCCCGGGACAGCTCCCCTATTGGGGCGCCCAAACCCATTACCAGTCCCCCCGGGGGGGTGTTTGTTTTTCCTGTTCGTGGGGGGGTTTTTTGGGGCCGCCCGGCGCCCGCCCCCCGGCTGGGGGCGGGCGCCTCGATAGTTTTGGTTTTGGGGAAGAACTTCGGGCGTTAAACCCACCTGATGTTGGGGCTACTTCCCCGGCTAAAAACAAGTTCCGGGCGGTGAGGGTGGCCCCGGAATTGCGCGGGGAAACCCCCCGCTGCTGGCGGGGGTGGCGGGGGCCCGTAACCAATGGGCCCCCGGCCCGCAGTAGCTGGGGCCCCCACGCATCCTGTCTGGCGCCGAGGGGGCCAAAAGCCCTACCGAAACCGCCGACCTCAAGGCAAAAAGGACTTTGGCGCTGGGCTGGGCGGCCTCTGCGTGCGGATTCCCATTGGCCCGGGGCTGATTTTCGGCACCCTTTTTTTTAACTTCAGCAGCAAAAGGTTTTTCCCCTGGGCCCCCCGGCAGGACCCCCCTTCGGTGGGGTTCCCCATGTGCTGGGGCCCTCCCCGTTTATTGCGCTGGCGGCCGGTACACTGTGGTTCTACTTGCAGCGCCCAAAAACCCCCGGGGGGAGCCGCGGCGGCCTGATAGGCGTGGCGCTGGTGGGTTTGGGGGCGGGAAAAACGTTCCTTTAACGACGAAAAACCCCTTTTGGGCAAAAAAAGCGCGGGGCCCTACCCTCAGCCGCCCCACCAGCAGATTTTGCAGGAAAAGGGGCCCCAGCTACCGGGGGTTGAATTTCTAACCCCTTAAAAAAAAGCTCAGATTTTTCCCACTTCCAAAAAAGCATTGGCGGGTTTCCACGGGGCCCCCGCGCCGCTACCAGGGCTGTTGGGGCAGTTTTTTGCGCAACAACACCCCCCGGGTTTTTAACAGTTTAATACCCCTACACCCCTTCACCCCCCGCAGGTTTCCCAGGGAGAAGGGAACGGGGACGCCCGAGCAGGTGAAACCCCCCCCGGCCCCCCCCCAAAAAGCGGGTTTTTGGGAAAGACATCCAGAAAAAGGGCGGGGAAGCCGACCGGGGGAAACAACGCCCTGACCAACCCGGGGAACCCGGCCCAACAGCCGTGGTGGATGCCCGAAATTCCGCTCCCCCAAAAAACCGCTATAGTGCGCCCCCCCTTTTCCAAAATCCCCGCAATAAATACGGCCGACGCCCCCCCCCTTCCGGCCACCGCCACAAAAGATCCTTTTGGGGGTTTTTTAAATCTATTACGCTGATGGCTGGAATGCCCGTTAGGAAAAGGGTTTCCCCCCTGCCCTGCCAACCACGTACTGCGCGCTTCCCCCCCGCCGGTAGCCAAAAACCCTCGAGTTCAAGTTTTTAATTTTAAAATGCCAGGAATTGGGGTTGGTTTCATCGGGGTTTTTGATTTTCCGCTGGTAGGGGGCCTTTTGGGTAGCCCGTGCGGCAGGGGGAAACCCCGGTGAGCCAGCTTTGGGGGAAAAATTTTGCAGGGTTCCGAGGGGCAGAGGTTCGCAGGGCAAAAATTTCCGTTAGAACACTGCGAACCTCTGCCCCTTTCCCAAAACCCTCGGCCAATTTCGCTTCTTCAACCGATAGCCACCCGGAAAATTTAAAACCGTAACATTCCCCCTACTGCTTTTGCGCGACGACCCCCCACCCCGGGGGTACCAGGCAAAAAAGTGGCGGTTGAAGTAAACCCCCGGGGGCCCCAGAAACCGGCCACGACCGCTACTGACCTTCGGGGGCTTTTCCCCCAACCATATTGCCGCCGTAGCCGCCGCGGGCCCAAAATTTTCCCCCCTTTTGGTCAAAATTGGGGGGCAGGAAACCCAGCCCTCAACCCCACCCTGGCACGCGCCACCGCCGACGGCATGCACCCCCCGCTACCTCGCCGGGGAAGCTTTTTACCGCCGCAAGAACCCGGAATTTTTCTGGGGGGTTTTACTCCCCAAAAACCCCCCCAGCCAAACTTCTTCCCCCGAAGGGGCCCAACCCGCTAGCCTGCCTGGTTGCCCGAACTGGGACTGAGCTCCCAAAACCTCCTTCATTACCCTGCGTGGCGTGCGGCACGGCCCCTTCCGGATCCTCACCGGAGGCCGGCCAAGGTCAGGCAGGGGGGGGAGCGGCCCTGAAAGGCGGCGAGTTTTGCCCCACTGACGTTGACGCCCCCCCCCGCCGCTACCGGCCGCACCCTACTCGAACTACGCCCCCCCGCCCGACCCACCTGGGGGCTACGCCCCCCCCCGGGGTTGCGGGCACTTCATCCAAGAGTTCAAAACCATTTCCCCGGCATTCTCGGGGCCCCCATCTCCCCCCGGCAAGCTGCTCTCCCGCCATCTTCCCCTTGTTGCCCCGGGGGATTACTTCGCCCCAACCCACGGTGGTAGCTGTGCACACCGGCGGTTTGGGGGCGGGGGGGGGGTTTCCCCGCCCCCGGTTTAAAAAAACCAGTGCGTGGTGGGCCAGCGGTTTTTTAAAAGCCATTGCGCGTTAACTTCCCCAGGTAGCTCTCGGAAAAATTTTGCGGCGTTACGTAGTGTGGGATAATTTTCCCCCTTGTTTCGCTCTCTTATGTTTTTCCCCTTTTTGCGCCGCCGTTTTTTCCCCCGCTGTTGTTTCTGGGGGGGGGGGGGTGGTTTCTCTGGAAAAAAATTGGCCGGGCCCTGGAGGGGGGGGGAAACCCGCTTCCCCCTGCCCGGCGCATCACCCCCCGCACTTGGGGCTGGAAAAGTGGGAAACCGGGGAATGGAGCTGGTGCGCCCCCGGTTGGGACGGGGGGGGAAAAAAAGCACCTCCCTTTTCCCCGACGCCAAAGTCCCCTTCATCGTAGCCGGCGACGCCATCGGCTGCCTGGATTTGCAAAAAGGGCCCGGAAAGGGCGGGTGTTTGAAAGGCGCCCCCGGTGGTACGGGGTGGCGCTGCCCCCGGGGAGCTGTGCCCGGAAAAATCGCCAAAAGTGCCAGCCGGGGGGCCCAGGGGGGAAAACTTTTTTCGGATGCCGAACTGGTAGATCCGGGGGCTAAAAAGTACGTTAAACCCCAACGTGCGCCCGCCCCCCCTTGCACCCCGGCATCTTACCCAAAACCCCGAGCAAAACGCCCAGAAAACCCCCCTGCGCCCCATGCTCGGAAACCCCAAGGCCCCGGCCCCGCCGCGTTGTCCCACGCACCCCAAAGCAGAATCCCGCCCCCCAGCGTTCCCCCAGTCCCCCGTCTTCCCGGGGGGGGTTTACCTGGGGGCGTCGAGGGCCATTTTGATGAGGTCTTGCTCGTAGCCTTTGCCGGTGGGGTACACCTGAATTTTCTGGCGGGGGTTTTGGGGTTTCGCCCTTTTTTCCCGGCGGTCCTTCCCACCCCGTCCACTGGTTCTGGTAATATTCGTCGCCACTATTTTTGAGGCCCGACTTGATCGGGCCCCCGGAAATCCTTTTTTGGGGGCCCCCCCGTAGCGGCGGCGGGCCCCCCCTTTTTTTGCGGTAGTCCCCCCGCACAAACGCCTGGGCGTAACCCTTTCATCAAGAGTTTTCCCCCGGCCCCACCCCCATGATAATTTCCCGGGCCCCTCATGGGGGGCCCTTTCCCCCGGTTTTCTTTCCATTTTTTTTGGTTACGCCCGTAGGCACAAAACGGGCCCTTTTTTGGGGGCCCTTTGCCGGGGGTATAGGTTTTCTTTTTTTGTGGGGGTGATCCCCCGGTTGGGGGAAAGTGCGGGCGTTTTGGGGGCAAGAAACCAACACGAATTCCCAAAAACGCATTCCGTGGCTAGCATCGTTGCTAAAAAAAAGCTGGCCTGCTTTGCTACAAACAGGGCGGGGTCTTGTTGTTGGGGGCGGGGGAAAACCCCTTTTTGGGAAGCTCCTTTTTCATCTTGCTACTAACTATACTCGTTGGGGGCCCCGGGTTTCAAATTCGTTTTTTCTCTGTTTCTTAGTCTTACACCCCCCGGCGGGCGTAGTGGGGCCGCAAAAAGTGCCCCCCAAGGCGCGGCCCTGGCCTTCGCCAACGTGGCCGTCGTGCCACCACTACCAGCACCGCCACCAAGGAAAAATTATCGCCACGGTTCCCTGGCCGAAACTGGTGTTTCAGCGGGCTACAAGCCGCCATCGAGCAGGTGCGGGTGGCGGGGCGGCCCCCCAGGCCCGGGAAGCCCCCCCAAAGGTTTAGCCGGCCCCCGCACCCATCTTGGGGCCCAGAAGTGGCCGCCCTTCCCCCGGGAATTTAAACGCCCTACAAAAAAAACGCTGGCCCTTTAAGGTACCGGGCAAGGTGTTGGCCCCTAAAAAAAGGAAAACCCCGACATCAACCAGGTTTTACCCCCGGGGGTGGGGGGTTCGGATGCGGTTTTCCCCGGCAGCCTAACGTGATAAGGGCGCGGTTTCCCCCGCGGGTCAGTGGCGACACGAAGGGCAAAAACTTAACCCCGGGCCGGGCGGCGCGGGCCTCAATTTCTAGAACGTACTGAAAAGGGGTTTTTTCCCCGGGCGGGGTTTTCGTGTCGCCGATTCCGAGGGGCCCCGCCTGGTAGGCGGAAAAACCCCCAAAGGCGGCGGGGGGGGGCCCCAAAAAACCCCCGGGCGTGACGCCCCCGCCGCCGCCCCCCCCAGTGTTTTCCAGCGGCCACATCTTTATCGTAGATGGCCGGCGCCCCCTTTTCTTTTCCCCCTGGACCTCAAAAAACCCCAATTTCGGGCCAATTTTTCCAGGGGCTTTTCCCCCGCCCGGCCCTTGATTTGGGTAGCCCCAGAAGATTGGGGGGTTTTCAGGGTTTGGGAAAAGGGGAAAGGGCTCCCCCCCCGGGTGTTTCCCAAAACAAAAAAAGTGACACCCCCCTTTAACCGCCCCCGCCCACCGTGGCCCCGCCCGTGGCCGCTAACAAGCCCGCCGACCCCCCCGTTACCCGAAAAAAGGCCCCGCCGATTTTCCCAAAAAAAAACCCAAAAACGGCCCCCGGCCTCAACCGGGGGGGTCCCCCCTTAAAAATTTCGCCGAGCGCGACACGGCGGCCCCCAACTTGGCTTTTAAGCGCGGCGGGTGATGGGGGTTGGGAGAAGGGGGGAAAAAAGCGGGATTCCCCCACGGGCCCCATTCCGCTAAGGGGGGGGGGAGGGAAGTTTTACCAGTGGGAAAGCCCGGGGTAATTTTAAAACCCCCCGGCCCCCCCCAGGATTCACTGGACCGGTGCAACCCCAAATTCTCCCCTAGCCTTTACTGGGGGGTGGTTTTAAAAATTGGGCGGTTTTTACTTGGGGTTTTAAAACCCCCTAAAATTACAACCCCGGGGGCACGGGCCCCCCCCCCGCAGGTCACGTTCACGCAGCGCACCGACGACCGGCGGTTTTACAGCATCCCCCCCCCGGGCGCTGGGGGTTCCGAACTTTTTAAACCGGGCCTGGCCGCTTTTGGCAATACGCCCGGGGGCCAAAGTAGGGGGGGTGGCCGGGGGGCCGTTTGAAACCCCGGATGCCCCCCCCCCAAGCAACCCGTTTATCAACACCCCCACCGTTTTTTAAAAAACCAAAAACCCCCTTTTCCCCCCCGCCCGGGGGCCCAAGAAAATACCAGAACGAGGTGGTGAAGGCCCCCCCGCAACCCCTTACTCCCCCCCGGTGCCAGCGGAAAAAAAACCACCATCGATTTGTGGGTGGACAACCCCCCATTCCCCCCAAACCAGCCCTGAACGCCGAACTACCCTACGGCACCGGGGTTTGGGCCCCCAAAACTACCCCGGGCCCGGGTAACGGTTTTTTCCCCGGGTGGCCAGCGCTACACCCCCCGCCCCGATGGGGAAAAACCGCCCCGTTCCCCCCCCCAGGGGGACCCAAATGGGCGCAGGCTGTGATTTCGCGCAAACCCTTGGGGGGCCGGCTGGGGGTTTTTAAGAGCCAAAGGGGCTCCGGCGGTTTTGGTCAAACCAATTATCGTTTATGGATTACCGCCACTTCAGCGGCAATCGCACCTACCTCGCCCCCGATTTTCCCGGGGTTTTCCAACCCACTACTACCGCTATAGCACTCGGGGAAAACCGCTTTCTGGGCGCCACAACCATCATTTCAACGGTTTTTCCCCAACAAAATCCCGCTGCTACGCCAGTTGGGGAAAGGCAGGAAGTGGCCTCGCTGAACACCTCACTACCCCCCGGGCCGGGCCCGCCAGGGGGGTGTGGGGGGAAAAATTTTGGGATGCGCGGGGTTTTCCTTGCCCCGGTTGCAAACGGGGGGCGGGTAGGCAAAGGCGTACGGGTCGGCCTTTTGGGTTTTAGGTGGCCAAAAAAGAAAAGCCCTTTTTTAGTATCTAAAAAGGGCTTTTTTTGAAAAAAGACTTATTCACTTCCCTCCCAAATCCACGTACCACCCCTTTAAAAACCCGGGCTGGGGGGGGCTTTTTTTTTGGGTGGACAACCTTTTTGGGGGCCCCCATTGGGGGCGCCTTTCGAGGCCGGTTCGGGGGGGGGAAACTTCAAAGGTTTTGGGCCAAAAGCTTAACCCCAGCGGCGGGTCTGTTTTTCGAAACCCCAACCCCAACCCCGGGGTCAGCATGGGGGAAAAACGGGAAAAAAGAAAAAAAGAAAAAAGGCCCCAAACTTAACCATCAAGACCCGGGGGGGGGTTTAAAGGGGGAAATCGGCCAAACGGCGCTTTTCCGGGTGGGTTTTTGGTTTTAGGGGGCAAACTCAGAACGCTCGGAAAGCACAAATGGTTTGTACCCAAAAATCGGCCAACAGTTTTTGGTACGGGGGGGCGGTTTTCCAGCCCATTTAAAATCGGTTTGCGGCGGCCGAAAGCGGCCCAAAAAAAAGCCCGAAACCAGAAAACCTTTTTACTCAAACCCTTCTACGTCGCACTTCCCCAAAAAAACCCGGCGCGGCAGGTGGGCCAGCAAGCCGTCAGGGTTGGGGCCGGGGCGTCGGGGGGGGGCGTAGGTTTTTGGGGGTTTGGGGTTTTCCCTTTGGGCAGCCCGTGGTGAACCGGGCCCCCTTCGCTCCGGCCGGGGCCCTCTGCACCGTAGACCCCCGGCCCCGAGGGCGTAGGGGGAGTGTGAGGGGGTTTGTAGCCACCACTTCAAAAATTTTCCTGCCCAAAGGGGAAACGCCGGAATGGGTTCCACGGCCCCCACCTGTCCTTCAACCCCTACCAGTTTGGGGAAGGCCCAGTAGTAGCCCAGGTTGGCGCCAATATCCGGGCACAAAAGGGGGGGGATGATTTTTTCCGGAAAAAAAAGCCCCGGATACTTTTTTCCCCCCCAACCCCCGCGCCCCCCGGGCCGCAGGTCCCCCCCGCCAAAAACAATTTTAAAAGCCGGCGTGCCCAACCAAAAATTTGGGGGTTGTCTCCCCAAAAACAGCCACAAAGATTTGGGAAAAGGCCGGGAAAGTGGCGGTGGCTTCCTTTCCGGTTTTTTGCCCGCTCTTGAGGGCCCCCGCCCCAAAACCCGCCCCCCGGCCAAGCCACGGTCATGATTTGGGTTTTTTGCGGCGTGGGTTTTTGGGGGGGTTTTGCCAACCCCCAAAGGGGGCCCGGGGGCAGGACGCCGTTTGCCCCCCGCCAACCCGAATAGCCCCGCGCCCCCACGCCTTTTCCCGGGGGGGCCCCGGCTAAGTACAACCGGGGGGGGGGTCCCGGGGCCATGGTCAGGTTGAACAGCGTATCATGCCCCAGGGGGGGGCGCGTTTTTTTCCCCAAGCAGTTTGCGGGGGGGACGATCCCCCCCTTTTAACGGGCGCATCCGGGGCCCCGCAGGTGGCTTTTCTTCGTAAGCAGCGTAAGGGCGGAAACGGAGCCGCTAACCAGCCCCCAAAGGAAAAAACGGAGGTTTTTTTTTTTCCCCCAAAGGGGCAGCGCACACCAAACCCCGGGAGTTATGATTAAAAAACAAAAAACCCCTTAGAGAAGTTTGGCTCAAGGGAAAAACCGCCGCCGGGTTTTTTTTCCGGCTTTTTCGTTCTTTTTTCATTTTTGCTGCCCTGGCGGATGTTTTGCCTGGAAAAACCCCGTTTTGGGGGCTCAGTTGGTGGAGGCCATTCGAATTTTGAGGGGGGTCGTTGGTTTGACCCCAATTTTTCCCGAAAAAAAGCCCTTTCACGTGAAAGGGTTTTTTTCCTTTTTTTGCTTTTCCCCTAAGCAGCTATTCCCCGCCAATATCGCACTTCCACGGCCAGGGGTAATGGGAAGGCGTTTTCCGCCGCCGTGGTTTTAATGGAAAAGGGGGGGCCGTATGGGGAAAAGGGCCGGGGACCAGGAATAGGGCCCCGTGCGGGCGTCTTTTGGTGCGGCCCTTTTGGAAGTCGTTGAACGTCCATTGGGGGGCACTCAGGAAACCGTGGGGTAAAGCGTCTTTCAACGTACCTGGGGTGCTGGGGGGGGTGTAGTTTTTTTTGCGCTTCCACGTTCAGGTCGCCGGTGAGGATGGCGGGCGAAGTACCGGCCCTTTTCCCGATTTTAGTTTGGGGAACCCCGTTTTGGGTTTCCCCCGGGGGCCCCCCCCCCCCTACTTTTGAAGTGGGTGTTAAGGGGAACGTGAAGCCGGGGTTTTTCCTAAAAATGGCCCCAGGTGCACACCCCGGGGAAACGGCATCCCCCTTTAAAAGGGGTTTTGGGGGAGGTGCCAGCCAAAACGTGCCCTTTTCTTGGGGTACCCTTTTGGTCTTTTGCAAAAGATGGCCGAAACTGCCAGCCTGTTTTCCATCGTCCCCTTAAACCCCATGTAGGCGTAACCGGGGGGCTCTTTGGGCGTCCGGAGGGGTCCCGCACTTCCTGCGTGCCGAAAAGTCGAAATCCGGGGAAAACCAAACGGGGGTTGGGGGGTGGGGCCCCCGGAGCCAAGCGTTGGCCGTGTCCCGCGGGGTTTCGTAGCGGGGGTTTTTGGTGGCCACCTTCGGTTTTGGGGGGGAAAACCGTGGCCGAAATTGCCAGCAGAAACGGGGGGGAGAAGGGGTTTTAGCATAACGGGGAACAAAAGGGGGTAGGTACGCTACCAAAAAAACCCGGGGAAGGGCAACTGGGGTACGCCGCAAGCAACTTCACCCTCCCCAAAGTTTTTCCCCTGGCCTTTTTTTCCCGGCCCAAATATAGGGGGGGCTGTTTTTTTGGTTTTTCCCGCCTGCCGCCAGTGACAAATCGATAACAGCCAGCAACGCACTGCCAGGGTTACCATTCCCCCAAAAGAAACGCCCCCATCCCCTAGCTGAAGGGGTTTGCTGTTCCGAGTATTTTTCGGTTTTAGAGGGGGGTTCGGCCGGGGCCCGGGCGGGCGTCCTGGTGGCTTTTTTGGGGGGGCACCGTTGGGGTTACTTCCCCAAAAATTTTTGGGGGGGCTTTTGGGGAACTCCACTTTCTGGGCTGTAGCCTCCATTCTTAAAACACAATGTTTTCCCCTTGTCGGGGTCGAGCACTTTAAACCCTTTGCAGTCCACTTTTTCGTTGGAAAAAATGATGTTGCGGGGGGGGACCGAAGGGTTTTTCCGAAACTCCGCCATGTTGAAAAAATGCGTCCAGGGCGAGGGGTAACGATGGTGCCCACTTACCGGTTACGTTGTCGATGGGTGATGTTCTCGAGAGCTGGTAGGTATCAAGGGGCTTTTTGAAGAAGGGCAGTGGCCGCTCGGTCCATTTTGCAGTTGCGCACCGTGATGGGGTTTGGATGGATACATTCCCCGCCGGGTGGGAAGCGGCGCCTGCCGAACTTGAGTTTTCCACCAGTACGTCTTCGTTTGGGGCCCTTTTTTCTTAGGTTCTGGGCTTGGGGCCCTTTTGGCCTTTCATCAAATACCGTCGTCATTGACGGAGATGTGCAAACATGGTTTCCTTTTTGCCCCGTCCAAAGTCTCGGCGTCGGTGCTGGGGGGCCCTTTACCCGGGCCAACGGGGGGCGAATTCGGGCCTTCAATCAAAAAAAGTTGTTGCACTGATAGAGGTGGGTGGTCCAGAAACCCGCTTTTGCAGCTTTACGTTCTGAATAGTCACGTTGTCGCGCCCCAAATGGAAGCCGGGGCGGGGGCCTCCAAAGGGTTTGGGGGACGGTTTTCCGGTTTCTTGATGGGTCCCCGGGGCGCCCAAAGGCCCAGAACCGCCCGTTTCCATCAATTTTTCCTGGCCCGCTCAATGAAATTGTTCAATTTTTTAGGCATTGATAAGCGCTGCGTAAAAAAATCCACCCCGCCCTTCCCTGCGCGACGGCCCCGGGGGAATCCCCGGGAAGTTGTCCAGGGCCCCTTTAAACTTGGGGAAACCCGCTTCCAGCCCGGGGTTTGGGTTTTTGGGGTTGAAAAACAACGCCCCCCTTAAAAAAACCCCCTTTTGGAAATTTCGATGGGGGCCGCCGCTGGCTCCAGCCTTATCGATGACACGCTGAATGGCGGGAAGTTGGGGGCTATCGGTGCTTACGCCAAACTTGTAATGAAAAGGGGGAAAACCCCTTTGGCGTGGAAACCGGGGCAACGCAACCGGGGCCCCCGAAAAGAAAAAAAAGCAGGTTTTATTCATAGGAAGGAAGCCAGGGGTGGAAGGGCAAAGATGGTGTGCAAAGGGGGGTATGCGCCTGAACTTAAGGGTTTGGGTGCAAAATCACTTTCTGGGAGGACAGCCTAGTCAAAAAACCCTGCCGCATTCCCCAAATCCCCTTTCTCAAACACCTGTAACTTCACCGTCCCCAATGGGTTTCGTTTGCCCCAGCAGATTAGATAAGGTTTCGTAGCTAAAAGTGCGGCAGCGTTTTTTATAAGGGGAAGCCAAAACCCTTGGGGGGCGCCAAATCCCCCCCCGCCAATTAAACAACCCCGGGGTGACGG
>JAGPNP010000262.1:0-12472 GCA_019425755.1 Amaranthus cruentus
TATTATTTATTTTAATTTATTATTTTATTATTTTATTATTTTATTATTTATTATTTATTATTTATTATTTATTATTTATTATTTATTATTTATTATTTATTATTTATTATTTATTATTTATTATTTATTATTTATTATTTATTATTTATTATTTATTATTTATTTTATTATTTATTATTTATTATTTATTATTATTATATTCTCTCCTATGATTTAATCATGGGTTTTCGACATTACCGGTTTGGTTTTTGTTCTTTACAATTGGATGGATCATCAGCTATTAAGGTAACATTCTTCCTTTTTTTTTATTATTTATTATTTATTATTTATTATTTATTGTTTATTATTTATTATTTATTATTTATTATTTATATATTTATTATTTATCATTTATATATTTATTATTTATTATTTATGATTTATTATTTATTATTTATAAATATATTATTTATTATTTATTATTTATTATTTCTTATATATGATTTATTATTTATTATTTATTATTTATTATTTATTATTTATTATTTATTATTTATTATTTATTATTTATATTTTCCTCTTGATCGACTTAATCATTGGGGCTTTTCCGGGACATCGACCTCGGTTTATTTTTGTGGTTCGGTGACACCACTTTGGATGGATCATCACGCTACATGGTACACCATTCTCTCCTTTTCTTTTATTTTATTTATTATTATATTTATTATTTATTATTTATTATTTATTATTTATTATTTATTATTTATTATTTATTATTTATTATTTATTAATTTATTATTTATTATTTATTATTTATTATTTATTATTTTATTTATTATTTATTATTTATTATTTATTATTTATTATTTATTATTTATTATTTATTATTTATTATTATTATATTCCTCTCGATCGACTTAATCTGACTTTTCCGGACATAGCCCGGTTTAGTTTTTGGTTGCTGGTACACCACTTGTGCATGGATCATCACGCTTCGCTTAATTGAGGTACATTCTCTCCTTTATTTATTATTATTATTATTTATTATTATTATATTTTATTATTTATATATTCATTTATTATTTCATTATTTATTATTATTCTTTATTATTATTATTATATTATTATTTATCATTATTTTATTTATATCAATATATTTATATTTATTATTTATATTTATTATTTATTATTTATTATTTATTTATTTTATTATTTATTATTTATTTATTTATTATTTATTATTTATTATTTATTATTTATTATATTATCTCATCTGATTAATCATCGAGGCTTTTCGGATCATCCATGGTTTAGTTTTTGTGGTTCATGATCACATTTATTGCATGGATCTATCAGCTTATTAGTTACACATTCTCTCCCATTTTTTCATTTTATTTATTATTTATTATTTATTATTTATTATTTATTATTTTATTTATTATTTTATTTATTATTTATTTTTATTATTTTATTATTTATTATTTATTATTTTATTTATTATTTATTATTTATTTTTATATTTATTTATTTTTTTATTATTTATTATTTATTATTTATTATTTATTATTTATTATTTATTATTTATTATTATTATTTATATTTCTATTACTTATCATTTTTCGATTCTATTATTTTTTTTGATTACTTTGATTATCCGCTTAATTGGTATTAATTTATTTTTATTTTTATTTTTATTATTTATTATTTTTAATTATTTATTATTTTTTTATAATATTTTTTATTATTATTATTTATTATTTATTATTTTTTAAATTTATTATTTATTATTTTATTATTTATATTATTATATTTTTCTCTCATCGACTTAATCATCGGGTTTTTCCGGACATCACCCCGGTTTAGTTTTTGTGTTCGGTATACCACTTTGGATGGATCATAGCGCTTATACTTGGTAACCATTCTCTTTATTTATTTTATTATTTATTTTTATTATTTATTTTTATTATTTATTATTTATTATTTATTATTATTTTATTATTTATTATTTATTAATTTATTATTTATTATTTATTATTTATTATTTATTATATATTATTATTATATTTATTCTATTATTTATTATTTATTATTTATTATTTATTATTTATTATATATTATTATTATATTTCTTCTGACTGAACCATCGGCCATCACCCTTTTAGCAGTACTACTTGCTATGGCTCTACGCTACTTTATATTCTTCCTTTTTATTATTTATTATTTATTATTTATTATTTATTATTTATTATTTATTATTTATTATTTATTATTTATTATTTATTATTTATTATTTATTATTTTACTTTTTATTGATTATTTATTTTATTTATTATTTTTATTTATTATTTTGATTATTTAATTTGGTACCTTTTCTTTTTATTATTTATTATTTATTATTTATTATTTATTATTTATTATTTATTATTTTTATTATTTATTATTATTACTTCTGATTGACTTAATCATGGTGACTTTTCAGAATTGACGGTTTAGTTTTTTTGTTATTATTCACTTGAATGGATACGCAATAGTATACTCATTCTCCTTTTCTTTTATTATTTATTATTCATTATTTATTATTTTTATATTTATTATTTTATTATTTATTATTTTATTATTTTATTTATTTTTATTATTATTTATTTTTATTATTATTTATTATTATTATATTCTCTCTCTGACTACGACTTAATCAGTGGCTTTTCGGACATCACCCCGGTTTAGTCTTTTGTGTTGCGGTACACCACTTTGTGATGGATCATCCTTCATAGGTCACCATTTCTCTTATTATTTATTATTTATTATTTATTATTTATTATTTATTATTTATTATTTATTATTTATTATTTATTATTTATTATTTATTATTTATTATTTATTATTTATTATTTATTATTTATTATTTATTATTTATTATTTATTATTTATTATTTATTATTTATTATTTATTATTTATATTTATTATTTATTATTTATTATTTATTATTTATTATTTATTGTTTATTATTTATTATTTATAATTTATTATTTATAATTTTAATATTTATTATTTATTATTTATTATTTGTTATTTATTATTTATTATTTATTATTTATTATTTATTATTTACTCCCTCCTATTCAAAATAAATGTCCACTTTCCTTATTTGGTAAAGTCTCTTTACTTGTCCACTTTCTATTTTTGGCAAAACTTTTTACCTAAATACCCCCAACTATCCCAACTTATATTATTTAATAATACCCCACCTACCACCTTTTCAATTATTATAATCACTTAAAATACCCCACTACCACCTTTTCAATTATTATAATCACTTAAAATACCCCACTACCACCTTTTCAATTATTATAATCACTTAAAATACCCCACTACCATTTTTTCTTAAAATCCGATCCAAACCCAAAGTGGACAATTTAATTGAATAGGAGGGAGTATTATTTATTATTTATTATTTACACCATAGGAGTGGGGCTATGCATCGTCAAACAGTTTCCAAAAAAACAGACGTTTACACCTAATACACCAGATACTAGAATGAACAAAAGCTAGCAATAGCATCACCATGAAACGTCACCCTTTTAACACAGCATAAACATCGCACTTGTACTCACACGAGATGAATAACACTCCAAAGTGCACAAAGAGAGCACATGGTCACCACTCCATAATCACGCGGGCAAACCACCGCAGATTCCGTAGCTCATCATAAAAGATATATTCACCAAACAACATTATCAAACGGACACCATGGATCAATACTAAACCCCCATCACCACACACCAGTAGACACCAAGAGGGTACAACCTCACTAAACACCAAAATCTTTCTTCACCTCCTCCATTTCTCCGCCTCCTCCAAAAACGACACCAACTTCAAACACCAAAATCACCCCAAAAACACTTGTTCACCCCCATCTAAGACACCAGGATAGTTTGAAAAGATCCTCCAATAGCTTATACAGTAAACAATACTCCAACAGCTTATAAAATAAACAATATAGTGAAAAACAACACCACCGCCACAAAAGAAGAAACCAAGAGAACCACATCTCAATAAGCGCAAGCCCAGCATCTAGGAAAACACCAACCCACAAAGACACCAACAAAAACCGACGCAGCAGTACTAAATCTCCAAGTAGCTCCCAAAACGATCAAAGAGTCAAAGTCTGCCGTCAATAAAGAAACACCAAGGTTCCAAGCACCATTGAAAAACGCCCAAGCTCAAAAGAAACTGCCACTTTCAGTTTAGAGTTGACAAAGTTGTACCCAATAACCCTTCATCTCAACACCCAAGAGTGAACCAGAAAAGACAGAACCCATAACGCCGACGAAAATAGACCACCATACATCCTCTAGAAAACCTCAAACACCAAAGCAAGCACCGACCAGCACGCCGTCGTAAACCTTCCTCACATTTAGTGATGGCCACGGTCCGGGTTGGGCCGGTTCCGTTCCGTTTCCATCCGATTCCGGTTCCACCCGGTTCCGGTTCCATTTGGAACCTGACCCAAACGTTTCCGGTTCCAAACGGTTCCTTGGCGGTTCATGAGGCGGTTTCGGCGGTTCCAATACCCGGGTCGGGTGGGTCGGACCATCGGTTCCATTCTTATTTTTCCTTTAATTTTAATATAAAAATACTATAATAATGCGGATGTACCTTCGACTTCGTCGATTACTTGATTATTATCAAAATTCAATGCTTGTAATCGTTAAAAATATTTACTAAAAAAAAACAAAAAAATAAATTAATAAGAAACGAATCAACGATAAAGATAAATAATAAAAAAAGGGGGAGAGAATGGACTTGAACCTAGTATCCCGAAGAAATACTAAGCTGCCTACGTATCCCGAAGGAATCAAAGCCCACGTAGTTCTTTTTCGCACCTTTTATATTTAATTGTTTAATGTCGTGGTCCGATATTCCGTATTTGTGATCCTATTCGTCATCGTCATCATTTGGTTGGTTGGATGCTTCCACCGACTCTCCTCCCGACAATGATGCAGACGTATCCATCATCATCCATGGATCATCTTCCTCTTGATCATCATCGTTCTTGAGTCCTTGCATTCGGACCTCCGCTTGATCCCAATCTTTTTTGCAAACACATATTTGAATACTATGTGGAGCAAGACGAGATTGATAGCGGGTTTCTAACGCGTCGTTTAACGCTAGAAGCCTTGGTCAATCAAACACATTTATAACACCCTAAATACAACTATAGCTAGTATAGAGGTAAGTTGGGGATCGAACCACAAGGAACAAGGGTTAGGAAGACTAAGTGCTATGTGTAAGGAAGTAGTGGTGTGTGTATAAAGGTGGGTGTTTTGAACTAAACTAGGGAAAGAAAATAAACAAGATTGAGAATAACAATAAGAAGCAAGCGGGGTTGGTGAGGATTCACCCTAGGTCGATACTATGTTCTCATACAAGGCTAAATTAAGGGAGATCGAGCGTGGCTCAATCGAGACACTCTAGATGACATGGGGAAGTTGATGACTTATAGTCAATGCGAACGACCCATAATCGCCCTATGTCTCACAAGGGAGTGGCAGGACAAGATATGCATCGAATATCAATCAAACAAACCACAACAACCTCAACCCTAATCTAGCATATGAACAACATTCACCAAACCTAGGGTTTCACTAAACCAAAACCCCTAAGAAATCTACTCTAGCATGTTGAAAGTGAAAACTACTAAGAACAAGAGAGAAAGCATGTATGTAAACATTAGGGCAAGAAAGAAATCAACAATAATGAAAGGCAAGGCAAGAAAACTAACTATCAACTACTATAGAAAGCAATAACCAAAGTAAGAACAAGAAATGAAGGCAATAGAACAAGATTTAAAGCAATAATCAAACTTAAGAAGAACAAAATATTAAATGGCATGAATGAAAGATAGAGAGAGAAAGCAATAAAGGAAAGTAAACTTACATAAACCAAAGTGCTTGAATGAAAAGGAATTGAAATTACAAAGCTTGAATGTAAATGAAAGCATAAAAATCTATTCTAGGGCAAAGAAATTGAAAGAAAGCAATAAATGATGTTCTTAATGGTAGAGAGGGTTTCTAACCATCAAGGCATAGGGTTTTGGCTCATAAAAGTGCCCTTATATAGGCTATAAGAAGTGGGAACAAAAGCCCTAAAAAGATCCTACGTGGCAAGCATGTTCGAAGAAAATTAAACGCTAAAACAGGCCGACATTCGCCCGAATTGGAGCTGGCTTTGCCCGAATCTGGGCCCATTCGACCTAATGGGTCCCAAATTCGCCCTTTCCAGAAACCCTTTGAAAATGCATTTGGGCCCTTATGTGGAGATTCGACCGAATTGAATAGGGGATTCGACCGAATCCACCTATTCGACCGAATGGATGTGGAATTCGGTATTTTCAGTGACTCTAAGCTTTGGTCTTGGGCTGCTGCACCTACATTCGACCGAAGGCCCACAAGATTCGACCGAATCCTTGGTCTTTTGCCCCCCTTTGTGCTCTAAACAACTCCAAACGTGCATCGAATGAATTCCGATCTTCACGAGCACTTCGGGGATGACCCGAGACGGTTGGAAATGCCTCGAAACACGTGCCTTTTCTTCGACCTTGGAGTCTAAGCCTCGAACTTGATCCGAATTACCTCGAAATCTCCCGAAAACACCTAAAATGAACTCTAAACACCATGGAGACAAGAACAAGGTAAAATCGAGTGTAAATCATATAAAAGCAATGTAAAACACCGAGACTCGACACCAAAGTAGGGGTATAAATGTGCTCTAAATCGAGCACATCAGAGATCTCTTTTCGTCCAAAACTCTTTTACCTGCACTAAAAGCAGACTCCGACGCAACAGTAGAAGCATGAATTGCAAGGATATCCTTTGCAATTCTCGATAATATGGGGTATTTTATTGATTTTTCTTTCCACCATTCTAAAATATCATAATTACTTTGGTCGATTTCAAAGTGATGTTTTAGATAACTATCTAATTTTAAATATGAAGCGGAAGAAGATGATCCTACAAAACTATCATCTCGACTTATTATGTTAGCTATTATGGGATTATAATAATCGGGACGTGCCGAGACGCTAGCACGCCTAGACGTATCGCGACTCGTGTTATATATACTAGAATAATGATCATAAAGGTTTGCTAAAAGCTTTTTACAATTTCCTACATAATTATGTACATCAGTAGGCGGACGATCTAATGCGTGGTAGTAAAATCCTATAATTTTACTTAGGGCTTTCGTCCTAAAACACGGATCTAATATTGTCGCAATTCCATAAATATAAGGGAAATCAGTAAAATATGCCTTCCACTTTTCCATCATTTCTGCAAGAATCGGCTTTAAATAAACGTTAGTATCATCATGAGAATATGTAAGAAGATGATAAAAAATAGTAACACATTCACTTATGACTAAGTGAATGTTTGGTTGGTAAACATATGAAAAAATCTTAGTTGCGTGGTCATACGCTTCTAATATTTTTTGTACGCCTATCGCTAGTTCCCAAGTTTCATCACTTATACGGCTATCCGTAAACTCACTATACAATTGTGTTATAACCGGACGATAAGCAATCGCCTTCTTTAATAACTCATGGGTCGAACCCCAACGTGTAGGAGTGTCTAAAGCCCAATATATTTTTTTTAGTTCATATTGGTCACATAACTGTTTATATCTTCTTTTTACTTGTCCTAATCTAAGCCATTTCACTATGTCTCTAATGGGACCTAATAAATCACTTAGGTTTTTAATACCTATTTCACAAGACAAATTAACAATATGAGCACAACAACGTATATGTAACAAACTACCTCTTAGGATACAAGTAAAAGCGGGTTCATTATATAAAAGTTCGATGCATTTAATATTTGCGGATGCATTATCGGTAGAACAACTAAATATCTTATCTAGTAAGTTCCATTCTCTACATATTTCTATTAGTCTATATTTTATGTTTTCACCCGTATGTTTTTCAGGCATTAACTCAAATGAAATTATTCTTTTTTGAATACACCAATTACGGTCTATCCAATGTGCTGTTACACACATATAAGGCTCTAAATGTGGGGGAGCTGACCAAATGTCGGTTGTTAAGCTAACTCTACCATTAAAAGATTACCTCTAAACCAACATCTCGTGCAAAGATTATCCACCCTACACTGAAAGTGCATTTGATGTGGAAGCTAACACAACGAACTGTCCATTGTTTTCCACCATAGGCCTCAAGCTTTATGAGTTTGACTTCCTTTCTCTTAGTCCTGACGAGATACTTATGACAGAAATGCACTGGGATATTCTGCAAAGATAATTACAAGAATTAAATAGAAAAGAGGATTTCAACATTAGAAAAGTTTCTCATCTAAATGTAATTATTATAGATTACCTAATCGCATAAAGGTGCCCAATGGTTCAAGATCAAAAACCTCAAACTCTAGTCTATGGGCTTGGTTAGTGGTACTAAATGGTGGTAATGTGAATGAATAATAATGTAAAATTTCATCAAAAGTTTCATTTCATTCTCATGGTAATGAAACTTTGATCACAACTAAGTTTTTTTATTTACAAATTTCCATTACAACCTAATACCACCTCCGCCAATGGTAATGCATTGGAATGAATTTTATGAAGAAAATGAGATGATTGGAGTTGGAGAAGCATGGTCATCAAAGTAGCTGAAACAAGTTGATAGGAGTCTTGGTAATGCAAGCAAGCTAATCTTCTTGGTAAGCTTGTTTAATATATGGGTTTGGTTCATCATTCAAATACGTGTTGGAGCATTCATCCACACATGTTGGGTGAATATGGGTAACATTATTTCATGTCTTGATTTAGAGGTTGTGGCTTCGTTATTATCATTTGGTGAGCAGTTGTGTTGTGATCTTAAGACAAAGACTTGATTGTTTCCCCATGTATCTCTTGCAATCTTTGTTGAAATCACAACTTTTCTTGATGAAGGTCAAGCTTCCTTTCCAAGCTTTTCTTTTCTTCCACAAATCCAAGGACAAAACAAAATGACCCACAAAAAACTAGACTCAAAAAGAAGAAAAATGAAAAAAAGAAACGATGAAAAAGCCCTTCAAATGAAGGAGAAATGAATAATACACAGAAGGCAAAGAAAAACAACGCTTTTGTACATTTGCAAAATAAGCAATCAATGGGTCATTCAAGAAAGCTACAAAAATGATAAAATGATAAACAAATGATATCTTCGAATGTTTATGGGATACTTATTGATAATTTGGTGAAAGATGGGGGCAAAATACAAGGATCTCGATAGGTTTTCGAAACAAACTTACCAAACTACCCAGATTCGATCACTTTTCGGCAGTCTGTAAAGAAAAACGTATATCTCCTTCATTACTACACCAATTCCGAAAATTCCAACGCCAAACGATCCCTAACTCAATAAGGAATACCCCATAAAAACAGTTTTTAAAAAAGATAACATTACGATCTCTAAAATGCTTCTGTTTTCGACCCCAAATTCTGTTAGTTTTGGACAGATTCTGTACCCTTTCGTTTTTGCGACTTTTGGCTATTGTTTCTTATCAAAACCAATTGAAATATTCACCCCACAAGGACTTATGGCTCTGGTACCAAGTTGCACCAACTTGGAGTTGTTTGCGGAATAAAGATTGGACCCTTCAAACAAATGAAAACTGAAAAAAAGGATATGATCAAACATTGTTGATCTTGGATAAAAACTTACTTGATTTTACTCACCAAGAAGCCCTTATCCCCACACTTTCAATTAAGGCTTTCCTCACCTTAATCTTCATGGGATCTTGCTATAATCTTTCTTTGCTTCACTCACATAGACAAGAAGATAGAATAGGAAATGCTCTTGCACTTTCCCTTTGAAAGAGAAACTCCCTCTCATGAATTCTAATTTCTTTGAAGTATTTGTTTAGTAATCATCCAAAGCCCCCTATTACAATGATTAGATGCCTCTATATATAGGCACAAAACAAGATGATCACATGCCTAGCACATGGCTTTTAAAAACACAAATAGGCATGTGACTTAACTACTTTCTAGCTAACTCCTAACACTTGGAGTTTTTATTTGACAAATACAAAAATAAAAGACTATACAATTACATTGTTATTCTCGTCAATTTTTGTGTCTTCGTGTCTTTGGATCAGAAGTTGTTACGCTATTCCCAAAGCCTTTGACTGTTCTTCCTTTCTCAGGATTTACAAGATCTTGAATCAAGCCCTGAACCATACATGGTTCAATTCCTCCTTCTCAGAAAAGAATTGTCCTCAACTTTTCTTGATATCGTGTGCGCTTCATGATTCCCACCCTAAAATTGCTCAATTTTTCTAAAATTCTTCCTCTTTTACCCAGGTTTTTCAAGATTGAATGATCCGTAAGCACGACCGTCATATATAATTGAAATTTACTTTATGATCTTTGACTTGGGCCCAACCCAAAAAATTTGATCGAAGCTAACGAATTGAATTGAATTTGGCCAAATTTTTATAAAAGTGATTCTAATTTATCGGAACGACTTCCTCTATTAGCACCTATCCATCAATGGAGTGTCAAAGAAAATGAAAATAAGAAAAAAAAAATAACGTGACCAGTGTGCATGACATGATTTGCTACTTAGTTCGCATGTTTTGATTCGACATTCGCTCAAAATTGACCAAAAATAGCCCAAAACCGACAAAAATTCGTTTTTTTTTTGTTCGCGATTCGCAGAGAGATTAGCGAATCATGTGACAGTGAAAGTGACATTATTAATAATCTAAAATATAAATGTAACACAAACATTCTAAGACGAGAGAGAAAAATTAAGATATATATTGTGGTAAATTCGTAAAGTATATATTATGAAAAATTCATAAAATATACACAAGAAAGTAAGGAGCTTTTAGACGCTTGTATTTAGACACTTGAGCAACTGTCTAAAAAAACACGGAGTTTTCTGACAGTTTATTTTCGACGGTTACAAATGTTGAAAATAAACCTAAAAAACGCGTCTAAAATGATAACCCTAATTAAAATTAATTAAAATAAGCTGGAATTTAGGAATCGAAGTTGCGCGACATTTGCCTCTGATGTGCTCGTTTTAGAGCACATTTATCTCCTCATTTTAGTGTCGAGTCTCGCGTTTTATATTGGTTTTTACACATCTTACGCATGATTTTACCTTGATCGTATCTCCATGGTTGTTTAAGATGTTTTTAGGTGTTTTAAGGAGATTTCGAGGTGTTTTCATTGCGTATGAGACTTTGACACTTCAATCGAAGATGAGACACGCATTTCGAGGCCTTTCCCGAGCATATCGAAGTATTCCTGAGCACCTCGCAAAGTCCCATGACCTTCTGGCACCTCAAAGGCACATTTCAAGGAAGATTATGGCCTGCTCGAGCTCCATTCGGGCGAACCCAGCCCTAATTCGGTCGAATGGGCCTTGAAGCCTCAAGAACAAAGCTCCAGCCCAGCAATTCGAGCGAAGCAGTCAGCCACATTCGGGCGAATCTAACCATTCGGGCGAATGGTTCAGCCCATTCGGGCGAATGGTTCAGCCCATTCGGGCGAATGGCCAAGAAAAATCCTCGTATGGTTCTCGAAGTCTCTGGAAACCCCGAATGGACCTCATTCGGGCGAATGAGACTCCATTCGGGCGAATAGTCTGGGCATTCGGTCAAATGACCCTAATTTTTGTCGCAGTTTCGTTTTTTCGCAAGCTTTGCCACATAGGATCTTTTAGGGTTTTTACCCCCACTTTGTACAGCCTATATAAAGGCTCTAATCTGAATGTATTAGGCATGACTTGATTGGGAGTAACCCTCCCTCTCTTGTTCATCAACATTTATTGCTTTCTTCCTTCATTTTTGCCCTAGTTTAGTTTTATGCTTTCTCTAATGTTTTGTTCTTCATTCTAGCTCTCTCATTTATGTAAGTTTACATTTCCTTTGTTTCTTTAATGTCATTTATTGCTTTCTCTTATTGCTTTCCTTTATGCTTTCATTTATTGCTTTCTTAGTGTAGAATTTATTGCTTTCATGTCTTTCATTTCTTTAATGCTTTCTAGAATAGGTTTATTGCTTTCCTCTCTTCTTGCTTTTGCTTTTATTATGCTAGAGTAGTCTTTTAGGGTTTTGGGTTAGAGAAACCTTAGGGTTTTGGTCTTGTGTTTAATGTTTAGGAAGATGGTTGAGATTAATGTTGATTGTTGATTGATATTCGAGTCGAATCTTGTCCTGCCACTCCTTAGTGAGACATAGGGCGATTATGGGTCGTTCGCATGACTATAGGTCACCAACTTCCCCTCGATGTCTAGAGTGTCTCGATCGATCTTCGTTCGATCTCCCTCGACCTAGCATATCACTATTTCCAATAGACCTACCTAGGGTGGACCTAACCTAAGCCCGCTTTCTTTCCTTGCTTTATATTTGTCATTAGTTTAGTTCACCCACCTTTCAACCTACACACCATCAACCTTTCCCACACCAAACCTTTAGTCTTCCTAGCCCC
>JAGPNP010000263.1:0-12519 GCA_019425755.1 Amaranthus cruentus
TTTTTCCTATTAAGTATAAACACGAACAAGCAATTCACACAACATACCTAAAGGTGTTCATTCGGGTCAATCTCAAGTTAGTTGTTCTAGGTCGGTTTAAAATCGGGTCTTGTGTCCACTTTGAATTTAACATTATTTTAAATTCATTTTGAAGTCAGGTTCGGTTTTGAGGTGAGGTAAATATCGGATTATCAGGTCTGTTTTGAACACTTCTACGGTGATACGTGATATATTCAATCAAACACCAAAACATTTACTTGATTACTGACAAGTGAGAGCTTATCTCAGAATTTGCAACTAAGTTTTCAACAGTCACAATATAAGTATTTTGACAAGCAATTTAATGTTCACCATTTAATCTGGATGACTAGGATTAGTGACTGACTAATCTAAATCAGTATTCACCATATAATCTCAGAGACGTGGATTACAGACTAATCTCAAACATGATACACCATTTAAACTCAGAGAATGTGATTAGTGACTTATCTCAATCTCTAATGACAATTTAAATGGTGAATCTAATCTCAAACACAATAGCCATTTTTCTGTCTTTAATTAAATGGTGTATCTATACATGGTTAATATAACAAAGCTAAATGAAAAGACATCATAATATAACTAAGAAACTAGATGCTAAATTTCATCAAAAACTAATTTATTCAATCATGACATAGATCTAAATCACCCATAATCTGAACAAACAATACAATTTAAGAAACACACAAAAGCTCACTTTTTTTCTTTAAGACATTATATCAAACACATGGTGTGCAACAAAAAAAAATGAAGAAAAGAAGCTCACAAGGTTAGGTTTGTAAATGTTATGAACAATGGAAGCTCCACCAAGAAGAGAACAAACAACAACCACACAAGACCATCCCAACGATGGTGTTCCTGTTGCTAATTTTCCACCTCCAAATTTTCTGTTCATTTTATTTTGCATATCTATATCCAATTCAGGAAAAATAAATTCAAAGTTTATTTTGAAAGTTGAAACAATAATCTTAAGAATCGGAAATATAAAAAATAAAAGCAAATTAATGCTTCAGACTTTCATTCAATCTGCAACAAAATAAAAATGTTTTGGTCTGTCAGATCACCGTACGATCATCCCTAGGACAGAAGTACTAGGAAACGATCCTCTACTGCAACAAATGACCAAGATCAACGGTAGCTGTTAATCACGCTCTGATCGTACGGTCAAGATTCATCAACCAGACTTGGTTTCCTGTCTCCTTAGAACCTAAGGATTCAGAGGTACAAGCCTATAGAACAGATCCTGTTCAAGTAAGGTCGTGCTAGTTCTTGGTTGGCAGTGTAATATAAACATGACTAACATCTTCTAAATGTTCCATGTGGGTTACATGAAAACATCACGCTAGTATCAACTCCGTAATAGAAATAATGGGTAAATAAATGGTTACATACTAATATCTTGTAGAACTTCTCTAAAAATAATACTTATGCTAGTAAGCTAAATTGAGTAAATGGAGTATTTACTTATGGAATAATTACACAATATTTAAATCACTAGTTTTACATTGGGATTGGTACATAGTACACTAGTTATGGTGGAATGCAGATTGGTTGGTGTCTAGGGTCATAGACAAATCTAATCCTTAGCCTAATCTTAATCCTAATCCAACGATGTCCTCGGTGAAGACAGCCCGAGTCTACATTACAAGTTCAGTTTCCAAAACCCGGTGAAGACAACGATGTCCTCGGTCAAGTACAATTTCTTTAGTTATCAGTAAAAGTGTAAGCATCCCAATTAGAGTAGCTGTAGCATGTAAGCGTCTTCTCAATAAAATTGTTTGGCTAGTTAAATAATACCACATAGAAAACACGTAGTGACATGAAGAGTCCGTCAATTTTATGTCTCAGAATCTAAGTATGCATAATAGATATAGTAGTAGATATAATTTGGTGGATATCTATGGTTTTAAATGTAATTTAACTCTTTAAAATAAATCCTACTCTATTATGACATACTTTTACATTTAATTTCCTCAAAGTAATACTCCGTCCGTCCCTATGAATTTGCAGCATTTTTTATTTTCGTCCGTCCCACTTAAATTGCAGCATTTTTATATTTGGACTATGGCCCACCACTTTTTTTTAATCACATTCATACATTTTAACTCTCTTTTAATTTCATCCACACAATTTATTCTCTCTCTTCATTTATTACCACTTTCTTAATTCTCACCATTTTTCTCTTTGCTACTATCTCATAGGACGGATGGAGTATCATAATTCATATGTAATCTATTCATATTATAAATATTAGATATATATATATATATATATATATATATATATATATATAGTTTTAGTCCTAGCAATACAACCTTACCTTTTGCATTTTGTTTTGTTTTTTAACACTACAGATTTGTTAAAAAGGAATACATAACTAATTCTTTCAATTGTATACTTCCTCTGTTCCATTTTAGTTGCACCATTGGGTTTCACACAATTTTTAAGGGCTGTCAAATCAGTATGGTAAAAGTAAGAATTGTGTATGATTGATGGTAATATGTGGGGTAGAAATAAAAAAAAATATTATAAATAGATAGTGGTTGTAACTTGTGGGTATATTAAATAATTAATGGGATGATGTATGATTGATGATGATATGTGGTAGGAATAAAGTGAGGATAAAATAAATAGATTATTTTTGCCAAAAATAGTAATGTTGTAAGTAATATGAAACTTCCAAAAATAGTAAGTGTTGCAAGTAAAATAAAACGGAAAAAATACTAGTTACTAGTTAAATAGAACTGCAGATATAAAAATTTTTAGCCTTTGTTAACAACTAACTCAATTAGTCTTTGTAAATTTTTAATGTATATTCAATTTGTCTGTGTTTCACTTGTATACTTACTAGTTAAATAGAACTGCAGATACAAGATATATAAAATTAAAGGGAAAATTTGAATTCATTTGGAGGGGTGCGCCTGGCCCTTGCAGTAGTGCAGCGCATGGGCGACGCATGAAAGTCCCAGATGCAAGCAACTGTGGTGGACCTTCCCCCTTAAAAAATTAATTTAATATCGTTGTGGGCCATTGGCCCACGTATCAGATATTAAACTGATAAGAACAGATACTACACTTGATCTTAGCCAAAAGGCCGAGAAAGGTATGAGTTGTTCAAATTTTTCGTTCTAACTTTATATGCGTTCTTGCTGCAGGCTCTATTGTTTCTGTCCGATGTGGGATAACGCTAACTCAAACTTTTACCTAACGAAATCTCTATTCTCTACTTCCTCCTCCCAAATTCCTCATCCAAGCAAATAAATTAGAACTCTGCACATTGAAGCGTACAACATGGTATCGATCAGATGTGAATCTTAAACTTTGGTTCTTAGATAAGTAATACTACCTCTTATTCAACCCATTAGTCTCATTTGATTTTTCATACTTGCCGAGACAACATTTAAACCTTTAATATCTCTAATCATAGGCGGACCCAGGATTCAAAAGCATGGGTAGCACCATTCGTGATTCACTGATTCACCAACGTGTTGAAATAAATTACGGCTAACGCTTTTGTTTATAAAATGAAGCATTCCAAAAATATATCATTGCTCTAAATTAAAAGTTACAAATTACAAATTACGGCTAACGCTTTTGTTTATAAAATATCTTTTACCAGGGTCTTGTGGAAGATTCATAACATCAACTTCATTTAATCTCTCTATATTCATAGGGAAAGTTGTTTCAGTTTCATGCTCTTCATTTTGAGGTGGATTGGTTGATGAAGAAGGAACATTATTCGATTGTACTTTACTTAGTTGGGTCGAAAAGGAATTTGGATTGGGATTATTCTCACTTTCTTTGCTCACACGTTTGGCAAACAAACTAGCAATACTAATTTCGTTTACTCTCTTCATAGTCTTGCAAATTTCTGTTCACAAATCCAAAATTTATACATTTACTTTAATTCAAGAATCAAGAATTCAACAAATCCACAAATCCTTAAACCCTAAATCAATCCAAAATGTTCAACAAACACCAACAATTCAACAAACCTAAATCAAATACATTAAAAGCCAACAAAAAACTAGCCTAGAAAGTAGAAATTCTAAATTTAATCCATCATCCAAATCCAATTCCATCTCTATGTATGGCTAAACAAATTAACACACACAATTACACAAACAACCATTAAAATTTAAAAGAACAATTGAACAAACACAATTGAACAAACACAAACAACCATTAAAATTTAAAAGAACAATTGAACAAACACAAACAACCATTAAAATTTAAAAGAACCATTAAAACTTACAGACTGGACAGTGGACTGCCGGACTGGAGTTCTTCGACGGCGCCTGACGCCTGGAGGTCGGAGACTCGAAGGAGGTTCGTCGTCGTCGATGAAGGTGGACCGCCTGACTGAGTGACTGTCTGAGTCAATTTGAAAATGAGAGAATTAAGGAAGGAGAGAGAAAAGGAAACTAGGAGAGAGAAAGAGGACTAAATGACTAATGGGTATTTCACGGGAGTGGGATTTGGGAACAGCAAAAGTGCAAAAATGAAAAAGCAATCTCACACACACAGCACTATTAATTTTTTTTTTTATTAAAAAGTACTCCCTTCTATTCTTCCAATTAGTCTCATTTAACTTTTCACCCACTTAAAAAGGGAAGAGAAAGGATAGTAAGTGAATTGTTAGTGGTTTTTCATTAGATTTATTGTAATAAGGTAGTGTGAGTAAGGGTAATAAGGTCAAAAATACATACTATAAATAGAAATGGGACTAATAGAGTGACTTAACCCTATTTAGAAATGGGACTAATAGGGAGAATAGGAGGGAGTATTAATTTTTTTTTTTAAAGTATGGGTAGCCTAGGCTACCCATTGTTACACTGTAGGTCCGCCCCTGTCTCTAATTGTTTTTAATTAAAAATTATAAAAAGTAGATATTAATAATATTTATATTAAAACGAATCAAACAAGATCCCACATGACTATATTTAAACTTATAGATTAAGAATAAAATACAAATTAAAAGTGATAAGTGAATAGTAAAAAAAAAATCAATGAGACTAATGGATATCATATCATACATATTCACAAGAGATAGTCAATATTCATATCCTCTACATTCATATAAGTCTTTGAAGTTTGAATACATTTTCAATCTGGAAGTAATTCTCTTGAAATCAGATAAAAACAATTGATCTTATACCACTGGTATTATTTGAAGGTATTAACTGAGTAAGGTGGTGCATATTAATAAGTATTTTTACGACTCGTTTGACTAGTGGTACTAAATGGTGGTAATATGAATGATTTATAGTATAAAATTTCATTAAAAGTTTCATGTCATTCCCATGGTAATAAAATTTTTATCCTAAAAAAGTTATTTTGTTTGCAAATTTTCATTACCACACCTAATACTTCATTACCACACCTAATAACACATCTCCTAAGACCTAATGTGTTAAATGAGTGACCTTTAGCCAAGCAATTATCCAATTTGAATATACACAAATTCTTGTATAAGATAATCGCACCGTGAGACACACCTCTTGTATGAGTTAAATAGCCCTATAATACAAACAACTAGTCTCCTGAGAGACCGTCTTTTTGAGAGACCGTCTCTCATGCCCAATCCATTAAAGCTTATTGCCTATATTTACTCTACGTTTTCTCTAATGGGCCAACCCAATTAGAGATGGTTTCTCAAAGAGATCGTCTCTCATAAGAATTTGTGTAATACAAATCATTAGTATGGACCTTCTATTTTGGCGTCGCCTTAAGACAATCTCTCACAAAAATTGCTCATTTTAATGTTTTATGTGTTGTGTTATATAAATAGCTAACTCTATGTTGTACTCTAGATTTTAAACAATGGTACATAATTCTCTAATCTCCTTAGGAATTGTGAACCGAAAAGGCAAATTATCGGATTTGGGTTTTTTAAGGTCGGTTTGAGCAAATTGCAAATTCAATAAGCTCATTGGCCAAAAATAAGAATTGCGAATAATGAAGCAGACTGTAGGAAAAAAGAATTTCCTTTCACTATATAATTATTCAAATTTCAGTTTTACACAAACTACTGGTCATGAATCATGATCCAGTTGTATCTAGGTATCCCAGTAGTTTCTAAGCTGGGACATGTGGAGAAGAAGTTCGTCTCGTCCTAAACCAGTTACACTGCTGGTCATGATCCATGGCGGATGTTGCTTGTAGTTCTCTCTAATTAACTGCTGGAAATTTCTGATGTTTTCCTCAGGCCGTGCACCTTTTCCTCCTTTACTCTTATCACATTTGGTGAATACAAAGGTGATAGGTATCTGCATTTGAGTCGAGTAGTCAACATCAGTGTCACATGATTCACTATCTTCTTGCGAATTGCGAATCAAAATAACCGAATTATGTTCGGTTTAGGGCTATTTTAGAGCCATTTTGAGCGAATTGCAAATTCAAGAAGCGAATTAACTGTCGAATTAGTCAGCATATGTGTTGAACAAACGAATAGTATACCTTGTTGCGTCCGAGCCAATTAGCACAATCAAGATCAATCTTCTGTGGGGGAACACTTGCATCAACAAGAAGCAGCACGACAACTAGTGTATTTCTGTTCAGGAAGTAGCCTTTTATGAACACAAACCAGTCTGTTCTAGCAGATTCAGAGGTTTTGGCAAACATGTGAAAGAGAATACCTATGATCAGATACAACAAAATGCTGCACATATGTAGGAAATAAATTACTACATAGTACATACATAAGATTAACTAGCCAGAAACAGCCGATTAAAAACTTCAAGCGGGATTTCACCACATACAAACTCAATTAAGTAACTCACTTAATTTCTTATGCAACTATATTATTTCCAAATTTGCACGTTTACGCTTAATACTCTTACACTTGCTAAAAAATATGAGACCAATCAGATGATTTATAATAGAATATAGTAAAATAACAATGGCAAATATATATTTGCATAAACGCAATGAAAAGCACAAGGAAAATTGCCCAGAATAATTCAACCTTTGTCCGATTTCCCCACAATAATCCAACTTTTGATTAACCATCTATTACCATATACTAAATGGGTTATTCAATGGGACACATGTCACTCTCATGTTTATTGTTTTTTTCCCTCCAAAATGATAAACATGTATTTTTAGAAAAATTTCTACATTTGGCTAAATTGGGTAATTATAATTCTTTAATCTTTATGTATTTTTAGAAAAGTCCATTCCATCATTAAATTCAAGTAATAGCATAAATTTCATATTTAGACATATACCATAAAATAATATCAATCAAGTTAAATAATTTATATCTTCAAAGGTATAAGAATTCTCAATCGTCATACATACGTTTCTAAAATTACTCAAACAATAAAATTTTCTTACGTAAACTACTATATATATTAAAAAATTATTTATAAGATATCTTCCCTTAAGTCATCAAAAATACACAAAAACACTAATGAGTTTAAAAAATTAAGATATGAAAAATGATATATCTAAATTATATATACAAAATTAAACATAGAATTAGATAATCAAAAGATTAATATATATATATATATATATATATATATATATATATATATATATATATATATATATATATATATATATATATAACGAATTTTTTAAAAAAAAAAAAAGATAATCAAAAGATTAAATTGTGGTTATTGTAATACTCGATATTACATGCATAAGGAAATGTGAAGTGATACGTTTAATTTCTCTTACACGTCGAGTATTATTTTCTCTATATTTATTATAGTTAACAAATAACGAAATAATACATGTAAAGTAATTTTGTTTATATTTAAGAAATTATTTAATTATTTTTAAACTATCCGTGCTTGGCACAGGATTCAAGCTAGTGAAACAACTAATAGAAGTGTTTTCCACTAACATCCGGAATTGCCTAGAACTTGTTAATAAATCATTTAGGAAAAAATAAAATAAAATAAAAAATAAAAATCCAAAACCCATTTCCTCCACCAATGCCACACTCCTAACTCTCCCATCCCTGCCACCAGGCCCACCACCACACATCAGCCACCTTATCCTCCACCCCTACGCCGCCGACCACCACCGGAAAATTAGTGGAATCCATTAAGTGAATGGGAGGTTGAAGTTTTTTTTTTTTTTTTTGAAATTAACCTACAATGACTTGTCTAACAAACTCAGAATCCTATATTCGTAGTTCTGTACAACAAATAGCAATCCTTTCCTTCTCCATTGTCTCATAATTTAGTACTTGAGAGGCTCATCACACTACCATTATCCTCATTGTCTTCAGTAGGGCTGAACAGAGTTTGGTCTAAACCGTAAACCAAACCAGACCAAACCGTAATTTAAGTATTTGGTCTGGTCTACGGTCTAAATGGTCTGGTCCGATTTTTTAAAAAAATAAAATACGGTTTCCGGTCCGGTCTAGGTTTAAAAATTTTCAGACCAAACCGGACCGGAAAACCGAAATAAGCTAGGTTTTAATATTTTTAGAAGACCCAAGTATCAAGTACTTTCTCCGTTCTGATTTAGTTGCTACCGTTGCATGGGCACAAAGATTAAGAAGTTACTGTGCAATGATGAGCAGTAGGTGGAAAGTTGCTTTTTTGGAATTTTTAATATTATTTGTTGAAAAAGAAAAAGAAAATAAAAGTAATTAGATATAAAGTAGGATAAAAATAAGAGTAGGTATAACTTTAAATGATTGACTTTTTACTAAAAAAGGAAATGTAGCAAGTAATATGAAATTTCCCAAAATGGAAAATGTAGCGAGTATTATGGAACGGAGGAAGTATGTACGCAGGAAGTATCCGGCGGCCCAACTCCCAAATTCCAATTACATTATAAAGTTAAAATATAAAAACCCACTTAAAAAGATTGAAAATGCTAGCTTCTCTCTCCCACTGCTTCGACCTTCAAACTTCATCTGACAGCAAACGACGCTCCTTCTTCAACCTTCTGCTGTTCGACTATTTGAGTTTCACCACGGTTGGTTGATTTTCAACCTTTTTGTTCAGTTTGTGTATTTGGAATAATTATAAGTTGATATTTTGATTTTTTTTTTCGTTTTTTAGTTGATATTATGTTAATATTTTTGGGGATTTTTGTTCAGTTTTTTGTTTGATATTTTTGTTCAGTTTGTGTATTTTTGGTTGTTCTTTTTTGGTTGATATAATCAAGTACATTTAATAAGGTAGATTGTTGATACATTATCATAGATTCTCAATTAAAAAAATACATAAAAAGAACAAAACCGTAGACCAGACCGGTCTAGAACGGTCTGGTCCGGTTCGGTCTGGTGTCTGGTCTGGTCTGAAAATTTTTCAGACCGAAATTTCTGGTCTGGTCTAATTTTTCTGTCAAACCAGACCAGACCGTGTGCAGCCCTAGTCTTCAGCATTTGTTTTAGCTTTTACGGGCTGATTTTGGGTCGGATTCTGCTTCATTACACATTCGGACGATTCATTCACACTAAGTGTGTATAAACTGACATGCCATCCAATGCTGTAACTGCACCACAAAGACTCATTGGTCCTGGATCTGAATTGAACAATAGGTACCCTCCTAGTAGAATTATATGGGTCTTGAATTGTCCCAAAACAATGTAAGTTGATGCTGATGTTGCCCCGAGTGCTAAAGCTCTAGACGACGGTTAAAGGAAACCAAGAACAGTCCATTGGAAGGCAAAACTCGGACAAAGGTTGGTGGTAGTAGGAAGGGGGGCTGATTTAGGTTTTTCTTTTTGTTTTATCCTCTTTTCAAACTACCAACAATAGTAGGTTGATTTACCTGCTTAGATGTTAGAGGAAAATACACCTTTTACTTCGTATTATTCATGGTTAATTAAAAATTAGGATTATTGTAGGGAAATCGGACAAAGGTTAGATTATTCTGGGCAGTTTTTCCGAAGCATAAAATAATCTATTATAATAAAATGACTTATAGTTTTTGATTTTTGATTTACAAAATTATAATAGAATATTGTAAAATTGTTTATCATTTGCTATTTATGTAAAATCCAGATGAGGTTTGCATTCGACCTTCCAAACACCGCCTGGACGTGAGCCAGCATAACTGCATAAGCTGATGAGAATCATAGGTTAGCCTAGTTTTAAAATGTTTTCCCTTCCACCCTTGTGACAGAGGTTTTAATGTTACTATCTACACGAAGAATTAATCCTCTCTCCCTTTTGCATAGAGAAATTCTCTAAACGAGCCCGAATAAAAAATTATATGCCATATTGCCATTTATGTGCAGGAAAAATAATTGATAGCATGATGAAGCTAAAATAATGCCATCCATACATATGTTTAAAAGAATGATAAAGAAATCCAATTGTTTAGAGCAGCAAGATTCATGATCAAACACAAATTTCCTACATAACATTAAACCACATTTTCAGTGACTCACCCATATCCAGGCAAGTCAACAATATACCAGCTCCTGTTTATCAGAAAATGGTTGATCAGTTGAGTCTTCCCTGAAAATAAGTAAGCAACCAAAAGATAAATCAGTAACTTGGCTAAATCAAAAGTCACATATTGCCTCTAAAATAGGTCTTTCACGGATGAGATCACATATACAAAGCCTTAATAATAAGAGGAAGTGATCCCAAAACCAATCACTATTGAAAAATAAAAAATTACACAAAACATTCCAAATTTAAAATCTTTTAAAAATTACAAACATATCAAATTCCAAAACAATTCAATTCTACAAAATTAAGTGGGTTTGATAAATCACTTTAAGTCAAAAGCTACTTGGAGCAACGTTTGGATTTTGGCTTAAGAGTTAAGACGAGCTTTTTACCCGGGTGGAATCCATTTTTAAGCCAAGTTTCAAGTGAGGAATTAAAACAAACAGCTGGTGGGCATGAGAAAAAACTTGGTTTTTTAGATGTTAAAGCAACTTCTTTCTTCTTAACAAGAGCGTTAATAAGAGAAGATTTCCCAACATTAGACCAACCCAGAACAGCAAATTCAGGCAACCCATCTTTGGGGCAATCTTTAGGCCTGTTACTACTCTTCACAAATTCAACTTCCTTAATCTGGGAATGACCCGCATAGGGTCCAACCGCAATATTGGACCCAGGAAGGATCATTTCTTCCGTTATGTCATTCGGTTCGACACCCGGGGGAACAAAGAGTACCGTTTGGGTGAATTTACTGGCGGATGAAGGTGGTGAAGGAGCTGCAGAACTAGAGAAACCATGTCGGTTGGTGGGATGATTAATGGAAAGAGAAAATGGGGGATCTAGGGGGGAAGGAAAAGGGGGAATTGAAGGATTTGGGATAATGGTTGGTGAATTTTGGAGAGGATGAAAACTGAGGGATGAAGAAACGAATTCTTTGCAACAGCATTTTTACCCGCCAATTTTGGAAACTGTTTTGTGGGTTAAGAGAACAACGATTGCTCAAAATGTAGAGATGGGATGAACCGCAGACGGCCGAGCCGGCATGCCCATCTCGCCGGTTTTAAGAAAATCGAACCTTAAACTGAACCCTAAAAACAAACTAAACGTGTTTATTAATTTTTAAATGAGACGGTTTGACGGTGATATCATATCTATTGGGCTGACCCAATACACATATTTTGTCTTAAAGTGATCACTTCTAACATTAAAGTAGGCACTTATGATTTAAAAAATGCATTAATATTTGGGTCCATCTCATGATGAAACGCTTTTTATACAAGACGAGCTAAAACCTATTTGGCACTTAATCGTCCCAAACAATTAGCTGTGGTTGCTTTGGCCAAATTTGTTAGAAAAGTTGTTGAATATGAACCGAATTAGGCTTATTAATATTTATTGGTTTCAAAAGCTCGAACTGAATAACAAATCGATTTAAATGGAATCAAACATAGAATTAACACAAATAACTAAAACTAATTGGCTCCGAACCATCGCAAAGAATTGGTTATAGTCGGATCGGATGAATATTTTATTAATTGATTCGAATCAATTTTAGTTGTCATGACTCCATTTTCAAATAATCTTATTCACGGTGGACAAACAATACTAAAATTAGAAAGATTATCCGATATCTATTAGAAAGATTAGCAGTAATTAAGAACCCTGCAAAACTCTTCTTCCCTCAATCTGCCATTTTAGTTCGCTCAATTTCCTTGCCGGAATTCATTTGGGGTTCCAGTTTAAACAATTAATCAGGTATGTTCATCACTTTAAGATCCCTAATTGTAAAAAAAAATAAGGGATTTTATTGTTGTTTTCTTCATTTGTACTTAAAGCGGCCTTTCCTTAGTCTTCCTCCAATTCATCTCGAAATCAGTTGCCCTAATTTATCCCTATTGTTAATTTCTTAAATTCGTGTTATTTTATGTGATGAATTTTACCGTTTGTACAAATGTGTAGTATAATTGTACACTTCAACTGTTAAAATTCATGGAATTGAAAAGTTAAGGTTTTGTAATTGAGTAACTTCATCATTATTGAATAAGAGAATTTCGTGTCTTCAGGTGAAAAAAATGCTCTCAGGCGTTAAATTCATCTCCCGGGACAAGAT
>JAGPNP010000264.1:0-12658 GCA_019425755.1 Amaranthus cruentus
CATTAACAAAGTCCAAGAAAGCAAATTTACTAAAGCCAGCAAAATTATCAAGTCCTGATACTCCATCGAACAGATTAAAAGCAAGATAATTCAATTTACGTATCAGAGGCGGATACAGGGTTTAAATTCCTTGAGGGCACCAACATATAGCAGAAATTTTAAGATAATTTTACCGAAATTTCAGCAAAAATTCATGTGTTAAAATGGTTACTAATTATTGTTGGCTACTCATGCTTTTAAGAAATAGAATTAGATTTATTATTCAAAGTTATATAGAATTAATTTATCACTTTTTTGTTATTTAATCTTATTTGACTACATCACCATATAATGCCATGAATCAATAACGCTCTAATTACAATGAGAACATAACGCTAGTTATTCTAGTGATAATTTTAATATCAAGGAATCGTAATTTAATTCCCACAATGAAGTAACACTTCGACCAATAAATTACAACCATAACGATTATAATAGTACCTTTTGACTTAAACAATGGCACTCATAACAACATTACCACAAAAACAATGTAGAAAATAATAGGAAATTTGCTAATTCCTATAAGTAAGAAATATAATATGCACTTAGTAAGAGGAGAAAGAATATTAAAGAATTATATATATCTGATTAACTTCATCTTTTTAATAATTAATTACAAAACTTGTTTTTATAATAAACTTAAGGCTATATTTAACATCCTTAAATTTCTCTTAATACATTAAATAAACGATGAAATTGAGTTTACTAAAATTAATTTTCTATTTCAAGTTTGTGGTATTTCCATCACTCCTCCTCAAACTTGAAACTTTTAATTATCATTAACAGGACTTGCGATTCCAAGCATAGCCTTGAACTTTTCAAATAACTCGGCTTTCAGAGGTTTTGTAAATATATCCGCCACTTGTTCTTCAGATTTGCAAAACTGAAGTTCAATTTCATTCTTCTTAACAAGATCTCTTATGTAGTGGTAACGAAGATCAATGTGCTTAGTCCGACCATGAAAAATTGGATTTTTTTGCTAGTGCCATAGCTGACTTGTTATCGCACATTATAATAGTTGGTAGGCTTTGATGATGATCAAGATCTTCTAACATTCTTCTTAACCATACTGCTTGACAAGATGCTTGTGCAGCTGCAATGTATTCGGCTTCTGCAGTTGAAAGAGCTACAACAGGTTGTTTCTTAGATGACCATGATATAATTTCATTTCCTAAATAGAAAACATATCCAGAGGTACTTTTGCGTGTCTCGACGTCATCTGCCCAATCACTATCGGTATATCCTACCAAATCATATTTCTTTGTAGGAGAATACATTATTCCATGATTTCGAGTACCATTCACATAACGAAGAATCCTCTTTGCTGCTTGCAGATGTGATTGATAAGGTTTTTCCATGTAACGACTAATCAATCCAACTCCATAAACAATATCAGGTCTTGTAGAAGTCAAATATCTTAGACTACCCACAATACTTTTGAAAAACGTTGGATTCACTAGTTCTCCACTGCCTTCCTTTTTCATCTCTACCTTTTCTCCTACTGGAGTCCTTATAGGAGCTGTTGTATCCATTTTAAATTTTTTCAAAATGTCAGTGGCATATTTTTGTTGCGACACAAATATACCTTCTTTGTCTTGGTGTACTTCAATACCAAGAAAGTATGACATCAAACCCAAATCTGTCATCTCAAAGTTCTGTTTCATTGCTTCCTTGAATTCTATAAACATATTCTCACTATTGCCAGTGAATATTAAATCATCAACATATAAACACAAGATCAAAATGTCACCATTGTCTTTCAGCTTCACATATAATGTGTACTCATGTGGGCATTTATTAAAACCGTCTTCTAATAAATATGTATCAATGCGAGAATACCATGCACGGGGAGCTTGTTTTAGCCCATACAATGCTTTCTTGAGACGATAAACATTATTCTCGCTTTCTTTCTTAATAAAACCAAGTGGTTGTTCAATATATACTTCTTCTTTAAGTATACCATTTAGAAATGCTGATTTAACATCCATTTGATGAATATTCCACTTGTTTTGTGCAGCGATAGATAAAATCATTCTAATTGTTTCCATTCTTGAAACAGGAGCAAAAGCTTCAAAGTAATCAATGTCGGGTTTTTGCTTGTAGCCTTTGACCACTAACCTTGCTTTATAGCGATCTACCTCACCGTCAGGTTTATACTTTGTCTTATAAACCCATTTCACACCAATTGCCTTTTTTCCAGGTGGTAAACTAGTTAGTTCCCAGGTATTATTTTTCTCAATGGAATGAATCTCCTCCTTCATTGCTTGAACCCACTTCTCATTTATTATTGCATCATCAAATGAGACGGGATCACAATCGGCAAACAAGCAAAAATTTGCTATATCATCATTTGCATCACTATCACTTTCATCATCATCTCTAGAAATCACGTAATCGCGCAAATGAGTTGGTAATACTCGATTTCTCTGAGGTCGAACGTTTAATCTTTCTTCTACCATTCTTGATGTAGAATTCACTTGTGGTGACGATAATGTTGATGACAATGGCTCTATGGTAGCACATTCAGGAGTATCATTGTAATTTGTTTCATTCACAATAACATTAGTATTTGTATCAGTCGCCTTATCTCATTGCCATTCTTCATCTTCAGCGAAGTGGACATCCCTGCTTATTATTACTTCTTTTCTATCCGGATTATATAACTTATAACCTTTTGTAACATCATTGTATCCAATGAAGATACATTTTTTGCTTTTATCATCTAATTTTTTCCTCTTCTCATCAGGTATATGGGCATATGCAATGCACCTAAATACTCGAAAATGAGAGACATCTGGTTTGTTACTTGTCCAAGCTTCTTCCGGTGTTCTTCCACGAACGCTCTTTGTTGGACACCTATTTAATAAATAAACAGAACAAGCGACGGCCTCAGCCCAATATGGCTTTGGTAAATGTTTGGCCTTTAACATGCTTCTCGCCATCTCAAATATTGTTCGATTTTTCCTTTCTGCTATACCATTTTGCTGTGGAGTATAGCTTGCAGTTAACTCACGCCTGATTCCTTCTTGCTTGCAATAGTCATTGAATTCATTAGAGGTGAATTCTCCTCCTCTGTCTGATCTTAATGTTTTTAAATGAGATCCACATTGCTTTTCAACAAGAGCTTTGAATTCTTTGAACTTGTTGAATGCTTCTGATTTTTCTCTAAGAAAATATATCCATATTTTTCTTGTATAATCATCCACGAAAAGTAAAAAATACCTTTTGTGACCAATAGATTCTACCTCAACTGGTCCACATATATCAGTGTGAACTAACTTTAGTGGCTGTTTTGCAGACCTTGAATTTCCAACCGGAAATGAATTTCTCTGATGTTTTCCTAGTATACAACCTTCACAAGGATTACTAGAAGCTTCTATATTTGGTAACCCTGTCACCATTTGTTTTTGGGTTAATAGTTTTATACCTTTGAAATTTAAATGACCGAAACGAAGATGCCATATCCAGTTGCTATCCTTAATCATAGCTTGCAAGTTCATCAAATATTTAGTATGAATAGACAAAGGAAACATGCGATTCTTTGTCATTTTCACCCTTGCAATTGTCTTATCATTTTTGCCTTTGATCTCGCAAACTCCATCTTCCAATACAATCTTGTGTCCTTTCTCAGACAGCTGACCCAAACTTAATAAGTTCCAATGTAAATCAGGTACATAAAATACATCAACAATGGTAACATTAGTACCATCCTTAGAATGAATAGTAATATCACCTTTACCTTTCACAGGGACCTTTGTCTTATTCCCAAAATTAACTTCTCCTTGAACTGATTCATCTAAGAAGCTAAAGATATCTTTCTGACCTGTCATATGATTACTACAAGCAGTGTCAAGATACCAAATATTGCTTGCTTCAGTATCCGCTCCTTGCTTGCATGCAAGAACTAATGGTTGTTCTGCTTCAGCAACATTAGCTTGCTCATCTTGATGGCGTTGCGACTTGGATCGACATTCTGATGCAAAATGTCCAAATCGTTCGCATTTATAGCATTGCACTTTGGACTTATCCCGATTATTAAATGTCTTTCCACGAATTCCTAAAGAACTACCTTCTCCATTTTTTCTATATTAGAAGAAAAATAAGTTCCTCCTCTTCCTTGACCGCGACCTCGACCTCGACCACGACCGCGACCATTGTTATATCCACCTCGAGTAGTGACATGTGCTCTACTTTGTAGAGCATGCTCAGAATTAGAATTAATATTACTGCTGTGATATTTCATTCGTTGTTCGTGTGATGACAACGAACCCATTAATCTTTCTAAGGACATTTGAGACATGTCATTCCCTTCTTCAATAGCTGGAACAACATTATCAAACTTAGAATTTGTTGATCGTGTAATTTTTTCAACTACACGTTGATCATTAATATTTTCACCATTAGCTCGTAACTGATTAACAATATATTGGACCCGATCAAAATAGGTTCCAATTGTTTCATCTTCATTCATATTTAAATTTTCAAATTGGCCGTAGCGTTTGCAAGCGTCTTGTTTAACTCTTTCATCTCCTTTGTAGGACTTCGAGAATGTCCCGCTGTATGCCGTTTCAGCTAAAGAAATTTTTGAAATATATTTTTGTTTCAATAGAAGAAAATATAAAAGCCAATGCCGTTTGATCTTTTTTTCTTTTTCAAGTAATGAATCTTTCTCCTCTTTTGTGAAGCCTCGAAATCTTTGTAGAGTCATTGACATCTTTAAATTCATGTTCAACAATATCCATAAATCTTGGGCTCGAAGAATACTCTCAGTATGAGCTGTCATTTCTCTTAATACATTAAATAAACGATGAAATTGAGTTTACTTCCTTAAATTTCTCTTAATACATTAAATAAACGATGAAATTGAGTTTACTAAAATTAATTTTCTATTTCAAGTTTGTGGTATTTCCATCAAACAACTCCTATATATAACTCCGCAACAAGTAGAAACCAATCGGCAAGAACTAACAACCACCAATAATAATCATAATTGTTAATTAACACTTTACTATTACCAAATAACCGTCATAACCTCCATCATGCTTAACTGCAACCATAACCATTACTACTCACCGTTGCTACCACAATATTTAACCAAAATTAAGCTATTAAAAATCTCATATAGAATTATTCGATATACAACACACCACTAAAATAAGACACAATAGGATTTTCCATTTGTATTTAGCGCAGAAAATAACGTAAATATGAATAGAGAAAGATAAATATTAAATTTCAAGTAATAAAAAGTCCCCTTCTCTCTCCTAGGGTTAGGGCTCCTTTTTCTCTCTGGTTTTTCCTAGAGACCTACTGTCCCATTACCTTGCTTTTGCATTAATGGTTGATATTTTAGTCGAGCACTGCTCGAAACTGAATATTAATAATGATGAGGATGATATCGTGGATCTGGAGGGCTGTGATGATGCGGTTACGGATACGAAACTATCCCTACGGTTGGTAGGTAGGGTTCTTACAACAAAACCTTTAAACTTTGATGCGGTTCGACGTACCTTGAATTATATTTGGAGTTTAAAGGAGGGTGTGGTTATTAGGGCTTTAGGGGATAATCTCTTTCTATTCCAATTCTTTCACTGGAGGGATCGGGATAAAGTTTTGGTTGGACGCCCATGGTGTTTTGAGAATAAATTACTTGTGATCCAAGAAATAGATCTAGAAAAGCAGCCGGGTGATATGGTGCTTAACTTCTCACCTTTTTGGATTCGGTTATACAATTTACCGTTTGGGTACAGATCTGATGATAAAGTACACACCATTGCGAAGGCAGTTGGGGAAGTTATGGAGATCGAAGAAGATTTTCTGGATATTAACCCTTATCGTAGGGTTAGGGTTTGGATCGATATAACTAAACCTCTAAAAAAGCATCAGACGATACGGCTAAAAATGGGGAATATTGTGAAGGTGGCTTTAAAATATGAACGCCTCCCGTTCTTTTGCTTCATATGTGGCCTGTTATCGCATACAGAAAAGGATTGCTCGCTGGTGGCTGACGAGGAGAAAGAAGTGGGTTATGGGTGGGGGATGAACATCCGTGCGTCCCCTAGGAAGGGTTTGAGTAAATTGACAGAGGAGGTTAATGCTTTGAAGTTAAAGAACTTATTTGTTATTAAGCCTCCAAAAGATGAAGAGAATGAATCTAGTAGCTGTGCGGATGAGGAGGGGTCTTCAAATGCTCATAATGCTGATAAAGTGGATTTAAATAGCCCTGTGGATGTGCCTCCAAAGCCGACATCTGGGGCCCCACTTCTTGAGAATAGTCATGTGAATGAAATCATTGGTACTAAGGTATGTCTTGCTGTCCCCCATAATAATAGTGTTAGCTGCTCACCTTGTACTGACGGCACTGTTCCCAATAGTGCCCATTCTCTCAATGCAATTACTTCTGTGCCGTTGGATAAAAAAAGTGATGATTTTGTAGGCCCCCATTTTCACGTGGGGTATTCTTCTGCCCCTATCAAAAAACCTACCAAAACCAAAAAATCAAATGGTAGGACTATAAAAATTTTGCACAGACATGAATCTTCTAAGTCACCAGCTACTGCTCCTGTGGACTTTGTGGGTAAAAGGAAAGGTTGGGATTTTGATGTGGAAATGGAGGATTCTGAGGTGGTTCAAAAACGATCGTGCACTGAAATTGAGGGTGGTGTTCTTGGTTCTGACTCAGTAGCGGCGGTTGGGGGAGCCCAACCCCGCGAACGACAATGAAAATCTTCAGTTGGAACTGTCAGGGGCTTAATAACCACCTGACAGTTCAAGCTCTCACCAGCTGGTGCTGGCGGGAGAGGCCTAGCTTGGTTTTCGTGATGGAAACTATGATGGATAGTCGTAAACTTGATGGTATAAAACGGAAAGCTGGTTTTAGTGATGGCGTAAGCTTTAGTAGTGATGGTCACTCTGGTGGTCTTGGGTTGTGGTGGCGTGATGTCTCTGCTAGTCTTGTATCTTATTCTGCACACCATATTCTTGTTGAGGTTCGTGATGATTGTGAAGCTGGCTCGGTTTGGTTTGCTTGTGGTGTTTATGGCTGGGCCGATCGGTCTAGCAAGTGGAAAACATGGGAATTGATTGAGAAGATTCGCACGGATACGAGGGGCCCTCTAGTTATGTTCGGGGATTTTAATGAAATATTATCACATGGTGAGAAGGAGGGTGGGAACAGGAGAGTGGATAATGAAATTGCTGGTTTTAGAAATTGTGTTGATGCGTGTAGTTTGAGTGACCTGGGGTTTCGTGGAAGTTCATTCACTTGGTGCAGGGGTCTCTCAGCTGATACCATGATTCGGGAAAGACTTGATCGTTTTCTTGCTTGCGAGGGGTGGCTTAATTTATTCCATTTCTTTGAGGTCAGACATTTCCCCATCTACCGCTCTGACCACGCTCCAATAATGCTTAGCACCTCAAAACCGCAGTCCGGGGAATGTGATGCGAAACTCTTTCGGTTCGAGTCACTGTGGTTATCAAATGATGATTGTAGAAGAGTAGTGTCGGCTGCCTGGGAGGAATCTTTGGGGGAGGAGGTGACCTTTCGAATAGCAAATTGTGCATCCCAACTGTCTGATTGGGCAGAGTCGACCTTTGGTGCTTTGAGGTCTAAAATAAAAGATTCAGAGAGGAAGTTGAAGGCGGCACAGCGTTGCCCTCTTGATGCGAACATGGCGAACACATGCAAAGTCCTATCAAGTGAACTTGATGAGTTACATAGAATGGAGGAGTCCTACTGGTTTATGAGAGCAAGGGCTAATGAACTCAAAGATGGAGACAAAAATTCGGGGTACTTTCATCACAAAGCCAGCTCACGCAGACGCCGTAATCTTATCAAGGGTCTCAATGATGATCAGGGGAACTGGAGGACTAGCAAAGTTGATATTGAACGCCTGATAACTTCTTATTATGAGAGCTTGTTTAAGACAAGCTCACCGGCCGGGTTCGATAGTGCTGTGGATGGTTTGGGTTCCATGGTGACTGAGGACATGAATGATATGCTGAATATGGACCCTACGGATGATGAAGTTTGGTTGGCTACTTTCCAAATGCATCCCACCAAGGCCCCAGGTATTGATGGTTTTCATGCTCTTTTTTATCAAAAATTCTGGGATATTGTTGGTTGTGATGTGATATGTCTTGTGAAACGGTGGTGGAGGGGTTCCTTTGATTTGAAATGCATTAACCAAACGTGTGTTTATCTTATCCCGAAATGCAAAGAGCCGAAAACTCTGAAGGACTTTCGCCCTATTAGTTGTTGTAACGTGATCTATAAAATCATCTCAAAATTGCTAGCTAATAGGTTGAAGACCCTCTTAGATCATATTGTCTCTATTAACCAGAGTGCTTTTATTCCGGGTCGCCTTATTACTGATAACGCGTTGCTAGCGTTTGAAACTTTTCATGCGATGAAGCGATCGTCTGATGGTAGGAATAATGCTTTTGCACTGAAGCTAGACATGAGTAAGGCATATGATAGGATTGAATGGCCTTTTCTAGAAAGGGTTATGTTGAAGCTGGGGTTCTCTGATGCTTGGGTCCGAAGAATTATGAGTTGTATTACAAGTGTCTCCTTCTCCTTTAAAATTAATGGGCGCATATGTGGTAATGTTATTCCTTCCAGGGGTCTGAGACAAGGGGATCCAATTTCCCTTACTTGTTCATTTTATGCGCGGATGCCTTTTCTTGTCTTATTTCACAGAGTATGGCTAGAGGGGCTATTCATGGGGTGAAAGTGTGTAGAAATGCTCCTGCTTTATCTCACTTGTTTTTTGCAGATGATAGTATCCTCTTTGCTAGGGCAACTGTTCAAGAATGCTCGGAGGAAGCTAATATTATTAGCCGTTATGAGCGAGCATCGGGCCAAAAAGTCAATTATGATAAAACAGAAATTTCCTTTAGCAAGGGTGTACCACAATCCATGAGACAGATGATAAAGGAGCAGTTGGGTGTTCAGGAGGTTGATAGGCTCTCCAAGTACTTGGGTTTGCCGACGATTATTGGGCGATCCAAGACGGCTATTTTTGCTTGCTTGAAAGATCGGGTGTGGAAGAAAATTCAAGGGTGGAAGAAGCGTCTGTTATCACGTGCGGGGAAGGAAGTACTCATTAAAGCTGTCATCCAGGCCATTCCCACTTACATGATGAGTATCTTTCGATTGCCGGATGGTCTCCTTGATGATATTCACTCTATGATGGCTCGTTTCTGGTGGGGTTCGAATGGGGATAGTTAGAAGATGCATTGCCATAGCTGGGCTAGTCTGTGTGAACCTAAGAAGCTCGGTGGTATGGGGTTCCGTGACCTCAAATGCTTTAATCAGGCTCTATTGGCCAAGCAGACGTGGAGACTTGTTGCCAGGCAAGATAGTCTCTTGTTCTCTGTCCTCAAAGCGAGATATTTTAAACATGCCTCAGTGCTTGAGGCGAGAAGAGGGTTTGACCCCAGTTTTTCTTGGAGGAGTATATGGGGGGCAAAATCCCTACTTCTTGAGGGTTTGGGTTGGAGGATTGGTGATGGACATACAGTTTGGGTTAAGAGAGACAAATGGCTCTTTCATAATGGCAGCTTCATGGCTCCTGGATGTCAGTTTGATGATGATCGAGACTATAGGGTATGTGATCTCATGACACAGTACAAAGCGTGGGATGTTGACAAACTTATGGCCTTGTTTGATCAGGATACTGTTAATGCCATTCTATCTATTCCCCTAGACCATGATTCACATGAGGATATTGTTTTTTGGGGATATAATAAAAATGGGTGCTACTCGGTGAAGTCCGGTTATTGGCTCGGGATGAATGGTTCTTCGAGGACCATGACAGGTGGGCAGGATAATTTGTGGAACAAGATATGGAGTATTCAAGGGCCACCCAAATTACATCACTTCCTTTGGAGGGCTTGCAAGGGCTCTCTTCCAGTTTATGATCTGATGGCACGAAGGCATATTCGGGAATCTGGTACTTGTCCCCGATGTAATGAGGTTCCAGAGACAGACTGCCATGCTCTCTTTGACTGTGCCGCTTCCCGCAATTTATGGTTGTCCTCCCCTGTTAGCTCTATGATTCGTGATGCTCCTCGCCAATCTTTTGCTGCTTTCTTTCAATGGATTCTCGCCCATGCGTCTACTGATGAAATCCCTTTGATTGGTGCCTCCATCTGAGCCTGTTGGATGGGGCGAAACAAGGTGGTTATGGAGAATGTGTGCTGCAACCTTGAGCTTTTATCGGCTGCTATGATTAAAATGGTGGTGGAGTACAAAGAATATGCAAAAAAAGTTTCCATGATTGGCACTCCTTGCTCTCCCACCCTCGACTCTTGGAGACCCCCTGCGAATGGGTGGATAAAAGTCAATTTTGATGCGTACGTGGGCACGGACTGTAGGAGGGGCTTGGGTATTGTATGCCGCAATGATCGGGGTGAAGTTCTCCTAACAAGTTCGAAGTTGTGCAAGGCGAATTGGAGCCCAGAGATTACCGAAGCTATGGCTGCGAAATATGGTATTGAGGTTTGCAAGCGAATGGGGTATGAGAAGATTCATGTGGAAGGAGATGCAAAAAATGTTGTTTCTGCTATTATTCACCGAGAAATGGGTCGTGCTCCTGCTCATTGTATTCTTGATGCGATCTTTTCTCTTCTTGATTCCTTTTCTGATGTTCAAGCTAGCCATGTCCGTAGGGGAGGAAATACGGTTGCTCATCTTGTCGCCCGTTGGGGCGCTAAATTTGGTCACGAAAAAATCTGTATGCCTCCTTTTTGTGACAGTCTTCGGTCTTTGGCCAAGCTCGATTTGAGCTAGTTTATATATCGACAGGTTTCCCTCAAAAAAAAAAAAAAAGACACAATAGTATCATAAACTATACTAAAACAATATGTTAATGTGACACGTGTCACTACCACAATGATTCGTTTCCCGCCGAAAGCACTTCTCTAAAAACTTATTCAGCGCATTTATCACGATTATTACAATTGCCTTCAAATATGTTTATTGTCATATTACAATTACTACACGAATTAGTATTTAGAGAAGTATTCTTGGTTGACTAGCTACAATTATTACAATTGCCCATAAATAAGTTTCTTGCTATATTACAATTATTACAATTGCCCGCAAATAAATCATCTTACCTGACCAAAATCATGCTTTTTTTCATCATTGTGTATTAATTAAATCTCATATTTGAATTAGATGTTTTCAAAGTTTTGAGTATTAATTAAATCTCTTATTCTTAAATTTCTATATATTAACATAACTCATATGACTATCAAAAACACAGTAACCAAACACACTTCATTAGCATAAAACAATGATAAACAATTTTTATTTGTTTTTGAGTATTAACAATGATAAACAATTTTTATTTTTTAGCAACCAAAAAACAAAAAGATAAAAGTGAACTTACATATGATTTTCTGGATCAAAAAGGCAAAGAGTACTTCTTCAAAAATATCTTCAAAAGTTTCAATCTTTAGGTTATACAGAGGGCATCTTCAATCAGATTATAAAACATTGAAAATCTTAACTGATTTTGTTGTTTTTAAAAGAAATTGGTTTCAATTAACCGATTAGAATCAAATTAAAGACAAAACCATAGAATAAGAAATTTAGAGAGAGATTATGTCAAAAACGGCTGGCAATTGGCATAGAGATGAAGATTTGATTGAGTTATCCCAAAGAGAGTCAAAGAAATTGGTTTCAATTAACCGATTATAATCAAATTAAAAGACAAAACAATAGAATAAGAAATTTAGAGAGTGAGAGAGAGAAAAAGGGTTTTTGCCTGTCTGTACTCTAATGTCGAAAACGGCTGGCAATTGGCATAGAGATGAAGATTTGATTGAGTTAAATAGACTGAAGACCAGAATAAGTAAGGTTTTCATTGGGTCTATTATATGATGGCCCAAGTTTTCCATAGTTCATGTTATGGTGAGACAATTTTTATTGGAGTGATTGAATGTACATTTAGGAGTAGTTTGGTTGACGTAGAAATTTAATTCCTATGGGAAGTTGTAATTCATTGGAATTTACTTCCTTTGTCAATTTTCTAGGAATTATTTAATATTGTTTGTTTGACAATAGGTATTTTCATTTCCTTAGAAGTAATTCATGGGAATTGTTAATGACTAAGGGGGTATATGGTAACCTAATTCCTATGTCTCATAGAAATTAACTTCCCTTGGATTTTATAATTCCTAGGAATTTAAGATTTTTTGGCAACGAAACAAATTAGAATAATACCATTTCCTAGGAACTTAAAATTCCAAGGGTAATAAATCTAAAGTGATTAATTATAAATTTAAAGTAACCACTCACAATTTAAAGTTTGACACTTCACTTCCTAGAGGGTCTTTTTAGTAACAACAACAACAATGTTCATACTCATTATTCAAATAGTTTTATTCCGGGTTCGTCAGACCATATAGGTAAGGCTGCAAATACTGGTGAGGATCAGGGATCTAAGGAATCTAGGATCATATCATTTCTTGAAAACAAGTCTGTGTAGACCATGAGGGATTCGAATAGCTAGCCACTGCTCTATAAACTGCAAACAATGTATGCTGAAAGTACATTGAACAAAGATATGATCATTGATCAATAGACTCGGGTGCAGCATTGCACATT
>JAGPNP010000265.1:0-12262 GCA_019425755.1 Amaranthus cruentus
AATAAATCTAAACACATAAGCTTAATTGTTGTGTTCATTAGGCGCAAAATACAATTTAGACTCTTTTATGCGTCGATTGAGTAACACTTTTTAGACACAGGAACGCGTCTAAAATAAAGCGTCTAAAATATTTGTGACGACAATTTTTTAGACGATTTTCCAAGATATTGCCTATAACATTAACTAAAACATCGTCTAGTGTATTTGAAGAGGATCTTTTGATGGGGTAGCTGGGGTAGGAACTGTGCAGTTTCCTTTCAATAGTTGAAATGAAAGATTATTTTGTTGACCCTTAGCCCCTGCTGAACCAGGAAAATCTGCTTAAAGTTTAGTGCTCCTATAATTGTTATTGACCGTCAAGTAAAAGTTGTGTCTCTGTATTACAAGCATAGTGTAAATAAGGTCGCATTGCATTGAATCAGCCGCGTTGTAAAGGTTTTCAAAATAAACGAACTAATTTTTTCCTCATTGTAAAGGTTATAAAAAACCCTGTTTTAAGCCGTATCAATGATATCTTATGGTTTGAACCGATATTGGCGTTACGATAACTACATCACTCTCGTTACGCATCATCGTTCCATTACAGCGATCGCGTTACCGTATTTTTACACTATGATTACAAGAATAAGATTTCTATCTGACCCTGTAAACTCTGCCCAAGTGGAGCCACTTATGTCATTGGGGCAATGAAGTGTTTTACTTTTATTATGAGCTCATGTCATGAGTACAAGTCCCCCTGTGGCATGAATATGATCTTAGATAGTTTATGTCGAGTCGAAATATGATCTCCTTTCTCCATATTTTTTTCTCGTATTTTAAGATGTAGAAATGATTTTGACATGCTTACTTTGGCAACTAATAACTACAACTGAGTGATTTTATATTACCCTTTTTCAAGAAGCTTTTCGTGCTCGTGGACTAAGGTGGCGATATTACTTCTTTACAAAGCTTGTTAAACCTGCACTTCATGGGTTCATTCGCAATGATATGTTTTGCACTTACGAGAACCTGCCTCCAGTTGCTCGAACATTTTAACTAAATGCTATGCTTGCTTTTAAATCATCTTTGAGTCGTTCAGTAAATTATTGTGTCAACTCCAGACTTTTTGCAGGACTAGTTAAACTCAAGGACTACAACCGTTAATTATTTGGAAGAGCGTGTCGGAACCTTGGAAATGAACATGAACGACTTAAACCTTCTGCAGGAGGAGGTTGTTAGATTAAGCGAGGAACTGAAGAAATCAAACTCAGCGTGCGATTTCTTGAGCGAGGAGCTTATCTCTAAGGAAACACAATTAGAACAATCAAGATTACACATAGAAAAATTAGAAGAATCTATCGCTTGTTCTGCATTGGAGTACCAATGTGAAATCGAGAGCATGAGGCTGGAAATGATGAGCTTACACCCGAGCTGCTTCGAGACTGATATAGGTTGGCTACGTGTCGAATAATAACCAAACTATATGCACACGTTTACTTGCTGTTTCGGTTTCAATGAATTTGTTTTTGTGTTTTTTGTGAGTTTTGTAACAAGAAAAATTTAAAGATATGTTGAAGAAAATCAACTAGAAAATGGCTGAACCAAAGTACTAACTTGATACAGAAAAATCACCACAAGTTAATTCAATGGGCTCCTAAGAACACATTCAATCTTAAGCCAAAAGATTAAAAAGCATAGGAACTTCAAGTACTCAAACTAATCCAAGTTAAAGTAATTGCAAAGAAAAGAACAAAGAAATTGCTCAAAGGTTGTAAATTTTATTAATCAAAGCTGAATCACAAAAACCAGCAGAATACAAAGCTTATAAACTAAGGCTAATGACTAGAAAGGAGAAGATACAAAAACAGAATAAAACTAACGGCTATAAGATTATTCTTGAGATATTTGGGCTGAAAATACTCCTTTGCATTATTCTGGATGGTTTGTTGGCACTCCAAATATTCTAAGAATATTGTAGCAATATCTTGGTTGCAATATTCTGGATAGCTTGCATTTCTATCTCCAAATATATTGTGCATTATTTTGGGCTGAATATTAATATATTGCAACGGTTCTAATTTATCTTCAAATGATCTTCATATTCCCATGATTATTCTGAATTATTCTTGGCTGATTTGTTCGTGTATGGCATTGGAACTTTGAGCAAAAAAATACTAGACTCAAAAAAAAGAAAAGTACAACTCAACTAACTAAACATGAGGAATGATTAAGCTTGATCCTAAACCTGGCTTAATCATTCTAAGACTTAGTTTATTGCAAAAACAAAAATATATAAAAGACTCAAATACTCGAAATAAAATAAAAGACTTAAAACGACTCAATTTAAAGAAGACTTAGTACTACGAAATTGAAATAAAGAAAAGACTCAATTAAAAAAGACTTAACTCATGACGTAACTTAATTTAAAACTGAACTAAAGAACGAGTAAGAGATTAGTATTTATTTTGTGAACCTCGAATAATCTAAAAATTAGCTTAAAGCTTAAAGAGAACCATACCCAAATGTTGAACAAGTTGATCTTTGGAATAGTTAATATTGGGCTGGGTTGATCTATATCAGAGACTAAGAAATTCGACGAGTATTGTCAAGAGTATAAAATTTTCTGGGGAAGTGGAGATGATATGTCATCTGAACTCGTTAAATACGAAGAACTCGTTAAACAACTTAAAGAAGAACTTAAGAAAGAGAAATTAAGATCGAAAGAAGAAGCGGAGGACCTCACTCAAGAAATGGCGGAATTGAAATACCAATTGACGGAGTTGCTAGAAGAAGAGCGTAGACGCCGTGCTTGCATCGAACATGCATCTTTGCAGAGAATATATGAGCTAGAAGCGCAGCTTCGGGAAGAGAAAAGGAGAACTGTTGGTCGTGTGTATAGTATTTGTGAAACATAATAGTTTTGTCGGGTTTTTTACCGTGTTGCTTTGTAAGATTTTGTGGACGCATAGGATGGAATCGAAGCGGGTTTTCAAAATCTTGTGTAACCCCCCAACCCCCCCCCTCTTTTGCGCGATGTATATTGTGCTCGACCTTGTATGTCCTCTGGTTGGAGTAAGGACTAAGGTTGCGTATATTTGAATCAAATTTGATCTTATCAATGGTGTTGAGAAATCCATTGTAGTAAGTTTGAAAGAGAAAAAGCTCATTTGAAATGACAAATATTTAGATGGGCTTATGTAAAGTTGTGATTTAGAAAAGAAAATTGATGAGTTTTGTGATATTCTTTTTGGCATGTTTGGTTGATATGACCCGATATCGATTCGTTGTACATTTAATGTGAATTACCATAAAATTGGCCTACAATTTACAAATGACTAGATCTGATATCGACGTGATTTACAGTTACAGGTGTAAGCTGATTCTCTTGCTTGTTTCGGCACAAAATCAAACGAAACTACAATTAATTTTCTTAAAACGAAATTATTTTCAAACAAAATCAAATTAGATCCCATAAAATAGAACTCAAAGAGAATATTGTAAATTTTGATGAGGATTTGTAGAAAGGACCTATAGACTCTGATTTTGTGAGGACATTGACCATAATTTGTAAAAAAAGGCAATATTGTAAAATTTAGTTAGAAATATAACTTTGAAAATTTGCTAAAAAGAGAGCTAATTCCTTGACATTTTCTTTGGTTTGGTTTGATTTTCGAATTTTTCTTAAAAACTTACGGGTAAGCGTTATGAAATTTGTCTAATGTGATCTACAACCTACATGTAATAAATCTATCTAAAACTGATAGAAAATTATCAATGGCACCCCTAAGTTTTTACACTTTATCTGTACACCTTCGTTTTTTCAATCATCATGGTAGCCTCGTATTATTGGGCGTTTTACAACCGTAACATTTTCCTAATTTTTTCCGTTCAAAATCGTCCAAAACAATTGATTTTTTCCTTTTTCTTTTATTTTTCAATTTAAAACATAATCCTTAAAAAAATTATTTATGATCTTAAAGTAATCAATTGAAAAAATGGGCTATTATATGGACCTGTCTCATGGTGAGACGGTCTCATACAAGACAAGCTGATCCGATCTTATTTGTATATTTGTATATTTTAATTTTTATATAGAATTAAAATCAATCAATAATTTATATTCCCTCCTATTCACTCAAGCTGTCCCATTTTGTTTTTCACACTAGCCGAGACAACATTTTAACCATTACTATCTCAAATTATTGTTAATTATATTGAAACGAATCAAACAATATCCCACGTGTCTATATTAAAAAAAAAATAATAAAAAAAGAAAGAGGTTTCCTCTTGAAAATCGTTGTATACTATTTTTCGTTTGTTTGATTTATGTTTTGTCATTGTAAGAACTAACGAAGCAAAGGCATAAACCTCAAAACCTTCAACCCTAAAAATGAGATACTGAAATCCTCCACATGCGTCTGCCTCCTCTCCAGTCTCTCACGGATCAATTCCTCCAGGCTTAGTCCACGCGCCACCTGCTTCTCCATTGAAGGTACTATTTCTACGGTTCTACCAATCTTAAATCTAGGGTTTTTTATCTTTTTCAATTTTAATTTATTGTCTGATATTCATTATTTTTTAGTCATATTTCATTGTATTATTTTGTTACTAGATAGATTCCCGTGATAAACACAGTTTATTAATTATTTAAATAAACAATTATTAATATTATATATGTAATTATTTATTATATGAATTTTAAATTATTGGTTTATAGTTACTCAAAAAAAATTATTGGTTTATAAAAATTGTATAATTTTCGGTAATATAAAAATAAAAAAATAAAAAAATAAAAAAATAAAAAAATAAAAAACATTCTAATCAAAATTGGAAGAGAAAATTTTTAGGTGTCCAAATCTTCTATTGCTTCTATAATATCCCGTTAATTTTCGATTAAATTATTTTCGGTTATTATATGAGTATGTTATATAATAATATTCTATGACTTGTGAGCATTTGATATTTAAAAATATTAACGGGTTGCTTACGATAAAATTTATATAATAATAATAATAATAATAATAATAATAATAATAATAATAATAATAATAATAATAATATAAAATTTACCTTGCCAAAAAAATAACAATAATAATAATAATAATAATAATAATAATAATAATAATAATAATAATAATAATAATAATAATAATAATAATAGTATCTTGTCGATCTTTTTTATGGCACGATGATTTTACCAAAAGTTTTGGAGGTAACGTCAGTTGGTCTAAGGTCTACTAACCGAAGAGTAGTGACCTAAGGATCCGAAACCTTGATGTATGGAATCTAGGTATCTGGCGCTTGCGACATATCGGTTCAATCGGGAGTTCTTATGGATCAAATAGATGCACGAAGTTTACGAAGATCTTTGATTGGATGCTCTTCAACCCTTTCATAACGGTTAGTTGGGTAGTTGGGCTCTGAAGAGGCTCTGATCTGTAAAGCTTCAATTAAGTGAGTGGATGTGCAGGCAGAATCAGGGATAAATTGGTTTAAATGGGTGTACGTTTGCCCAATGTGCAATGCTGCACCCGAGTCTATTGATCAATGATCATATCTTTGTTCAATGTACTTTCAGCATACATTGTTTGCAGTTTATGGAGCAGTGGCTAGCTATTTGAATCCCTCATGGTCTACACAGACTTGTTTTCAAGAAATGACATGGTCCTAGATTCCGTAGATCCCTGATCCTCACCAGTATTTGATTTACTATATGGTCGATGAACCCGGAAAAAGGTTGTTGTTGTTACTAAAAAGACCCTCTAGGAAGTGAGGTGTCAAAGTTTAAACGTGGGTGATTACTTTAAATTTAATTAATTTCCCTTGGAATTTTAAGTTCCTAGGAAATGGTATTATTCTAATTTGTTTCGTTGCCAAAAAATCTTAAATTCCTACGAATTATAAAATCCAAGGGAAGTTAATTTCTATGAGACATAGGAATTAGGTTACCATATACCCCCTTAGTCATTAACAATTCCCATGAATTACTTCTAAGGAAATGAAAATACCTATTGTCAAACAAACAATATTAAGTAATTCCTAAGACATTGACAAAGAAAGTAGTCGTGCTATCACAAGCCGATATAGTGAGTATTACTAAGTTTAGCAAAGAAATTAGTTTGGTTAATCGCTGGTTTAAGGCCTACTAGAGTCCTTTAAGAATGTAGGAATTGTTGATGCAAAGCCGGATGGATCGGAGAATTGTGAATTACATAAATAAAGTTATACTTTTTAACCTTGAAGGTCTCCCTAATCATATGTAATGTTGCATTACACTATGAAGGAAAATTAATTTTATCATACCGGATAGTTTCGCAATTTTCTAATTTGGAAGTAATCCTTTACCAGTAAGAAGTTGAGAGGTTATAATGATCAGTAAGTAAGCGAAAAATGACAATAGCTGACAACTTATTACTTTGGGAAAAGCCCAACTTTTAAATATTCATGCTCCAATTCAATGCAAAAGAAAGGTTGGAGCAATAGGATTTTCATATTCAATTTTTATACATTGGTTGAGCAGTTAATGTTTTCGTATGAACGATGTCAGATATTCTATGAGTTACTAGTAACTGGTTTTATTTTATTTCTTTTAAAGGTAGATATTCAATTAACGAGATAAAATGTATCTGAACATTTGAACTTGCTTTTGTTGCAACTCAGCTACTCGTGGGGTGCCTTTTTTTTCGTTCTCTGTCTGGATACATTATTAGTGACCAATGTCCAGCATCGTGCATCTCTGATGTGAATGGCCTTGTAGATCAAGCTGGAGTTTTGGTATTTCGTAGTATAAACCCCATATTGTTGGAATTAATGCTTTGTTATTGATGTGCGCTGTTGCCAGCTTTTTTCACAAAGTTTTTGTTTTTGTGAGGTAAATGACATGATATACTTGCAAGCAGATAGAGAAGAAAGTTCATGAAATAGAACAGTTCTACTCAAACAGTAAAAAACAAGCGAATAGTTCAAAAGGTGGATCTGCTTCTAAAGACAAAGACAAGGATAAAGAGAGAAAAAAACAGTCGCAAGATACTACAAGCAAGGAAGGTACAAACCTCAAAGCGAATGCAGGAACTGATACGCCAATTCGGAAAAATATTACTTCAGGTGTTGTTATGGTTAATTGTATGAAATAATTTGTTATTGTTGGAAATCCATCTTATTTCCATTAATATTATTGCTAATCGGCATTGATTTCTTAGGAATTCTTCGTAAACCATATTGTTTGATAAGATTTACCTTAGTTATTAGGAACTCACCTTGATCACATAATATTCCAGTCGCCACCCACATTTAATAATGTGGGTTGCATCTTAGGAGTATATCCCACTACTCTGGAAGGTTGACCCAAGGTATTAGTAGTCACTTGAAAACAACAATTTTGTTAATTACAAAGTCAAAGTGGCGTACATTTGACTTGCTAAATATGCGTAGGTGGAAGACTAGGTGGAAACCTTCTAATGACATCGGGTAATGTAGTGTTGTTTTTCATTGTTTGGGGGAGGGGGTTGTGAGTTGGGACTCCTTCCCGAATTAGGAATTGTGCAAAGTGCAAACAATTTTTTTGAAGTATCCTTGCATAGTGATACAAATGTGGTTGTATCAAATGGAGACAACCAAACAAACCAAGGAAGTCAACCTTTGGTACAAATGACCTCAAAAACATAAAAAGAGCAGCAGCAACACCTTGTGTGACTAGGCACCTTGAGGGGTATGTACAGAACAGATCGGGGCTTCCTAGAGGAGACTAAGGGAAAATATGTAATCTCCACACTGCAATCTCACTTACGTGACCCAAGGTACCTTCAAACAACCTTGGGAATACCATCAAAAAGAAGGCTCAAGGTCCCCTGGTCAATTGAAGAAGCTGTCAGAACAATTAATTGTTCATGTGAAAACTCGCGACCAGCCCACCTTGTGCAACATGTGGAGGACCGGTATGGATATTAATGACCAAGATAACACTTGGAATGGCATCTTGGTACTTGGAAGAAGACGTTAACGCTCTAGGGAAGCCATAATAATCAACACATAGCACACAGGACCAGCACCAAGGTCCCATGACAGCAAGATCAGCACTGAAAAAAATACTTAGTTTTATTTTGTTGTATTTGGCTGTTTTGTAAGTGCCACATGTAAGGCACGTGATTCTTAACATTTCCCTTATGTGTAATAAGCCTATATATAGGCATAGGCTCTCATTGTAATAGGAGTTCATAGTTCATGTTGGTTAATAAAATTCAGAAAACACATAGTGTTTGTTTAGAAGTGTTTGTGGAACAAACCTTCATTGTGAGGTGTGAGTGAAGCATCTCATTTGGGATTCTCTTGATTGTGGAGCAATCATTAGAATTTCAATAACCTACACAATACAAGGGAGAAGGAACCTTGGATTGTATAGGAGGGTTAGAAGGGCGTGGTGAGTGAAGCCAACCTAGACAATCCATATCAGAAAATCAAGGACCAGGTTCTTGGTTTGATCGTGAGCAGCAGGGGCTGTTTTACCCAATCTTGCGAGTTCTTCATCGTGTTTTAACGCCATTGGCTGGTTCAAGGCCCATCTATGCAACATAGCGGATCTATCTTGCCTTAGATTCGCATCAAAGTGGTATCAGAGCAAGGGACACGAAGAGGGCAAGGTACGCACAGAGAAAGAAATACAAAAATTGAAGTGAAAAAAAACTCAGAATCTGTCAGTTTGTGGTCTTCTGTATTTTGTCGTTTCATACATCATTTAGGAGACTTTTTCATTGTTTCGTTTTTCAAAATTATTCATTTTGAGTCTAGTTTTTTATGAGTCCTTTTGTGCAATCAGAGGAGTTATAGAAAAAAAGTTGCGTAGGTGTTTTTGACCAAAGGTCACAGACAGAATTCAGATTGTATGTGTGTTGAAAGAAATTGCATTGTGATTAAACCACACGATATTTTTTGGTATTTTCAATTGGAGAAATTTGGAGACATCTTGGAGTATATTTTCACCAAATCTCATCAATAGTGAAGGTGGTTTGGTGGGGTTCACAATAGAAGGAGTGAATACAGAATCTGAAATATGGCTGTGTGAATTTGGATTTTCTGATATTTTTTGATTTTTGTTGAGTGCACAAATTTTCTTTTCTTTTCTTTTCTTTTCTTTCTTTTTACCTTTGTGAGTCTTAGTATATAGAGTCATTCATGGGCATAGAGGGAGGAACTAACAAACTTGGGCGTAAAGTTGATGAACTGTTGTATGCTCTTGATAAGGCTCATCTAAAATCATTGGAGAATGAGGAGGAAAACCTTAGGAGGTTGGAACTAGCTTGTATCCAAAGGTATGATTGGGATATGTACAAGCACTATTTCAAATAGGTAGGGCATGTTTTGATACAAAAACATAAAGTCCTTAGAAATGTGCTTCTTTATGAAAAGAAGAAGAGATTTCAACAAAGATTACAAAAGAAACACATTGATTCATTGGTGCTTGTGCATGAATATGACCCTTATGCTAGACCACCTAGAATCAAAGTGGAGATTATTCCCAAACATAAGGAGGAACAAACATCATTGGCTCCTCCTCATGTTGATATTCAAGAATCAAGGAATGATGCCCTTGTTGAGGCACCTTGTGATGAGATGGCTGAAGCACTTGAAGAAGTGGTTGAAATCTCTTGTGTAGAGGATGTTAGGAGTCTTGAAGAGGTTGTTGAAACATCTTTGGTAGATATGATCAAGGATCTTAAAGGAGATGTTGAAGCAACTTGTGATGAAAGTCTTGAAGATCTTGAAGAGGTCACTGAGCCAACTTGTATAGAAAAGGTTGATTCAATGATAGAGTGTTGTGAAGTAGTTGATTGGGATCCAAGATTGGAGGTTGGGTTACTTGTAGAGCAAAATGGGGAGCATGAGTATGTCAAGGTGGATTTTGTGCTTGAAAAATCACCTACGTTGGAGCATGTGCATTTGAGTAGATTTGTTGAATTCAAGCCTACAAAGATTCGAGGAAGAGTCTTTGTTAAGAAGGGTAAAGTGCAGCAAGTGAATTGGCGATGTGGCAACATAAGCAAACTAATCAATTTGGTTAGTTTGTTTAACATATGGGTTTGGATAATCATGCAAGTGAGAGCAAGAACGTTGATTCTTACGTGTTGGTTGAAATTGGGATACAAGTGTGTTATTTTTGGGGGTTGTGTGCATTTGGGCAGAATTGAACCAGCAGCACTTTGGTGTGGCTTAATATGTGCAAACCAGTATGTGTGCAGCGATCAATGTGTGCAGCAGCAGGTTCAATTGCTCTTGGAGTATAGTCTATCTTGCAGCAGTCTCGAGTTGTGCTAAAACAAGAACAGTTCAGCAGCAGTGTATTTGTTTAGAACAATACAGCAGCAGGTCTAAATTGGTGTAGCAGCATCAACACCAGATCAGCAGCAATAACAAGTGTGCAGCATATATGGAGGGCCAAGAATTGAGGACAATTCTTTTCCCAAGAAGGGGAGATTGATACAAATGTGGTTGTATCAAATGGAGACAACCAAACAAACCAAGGAAGTCAACCTTTGGTACAAATGACCTCAAAAACATAAAAAGAGCAGCAGCAACACCTTGTGTGACTAGGCACCTTGAGGGGTATGTACAGAATAGATCGGGGCTTCCTAGAGGAGACTAAGGGCAAATATGTAATCGCCACACTTCAATCTCACTTACGTGACCCAAGGTACCTTCCAACAACCTTTGGGAAGACCATCAAAAAGAAGGCTCAAGGTCCCCTGGTCAATTGAAGAAGCTGTCAGAACAATTAATTGTTCATGTGAAAACTCGCAACCAGCCCACCTTGTGCAACATGTGGAGGATAGGTATGGACATTAATGACCAAGATAACACTTGGAATGGCATCTTGGTACTTGGAAGAAGACGTTAACGCTCTAGGGAAGCCATAATAATCAACACATAGCACACAGGACCAGCACCAAGGTCCCATGACAGCAAGATCAGCACTGAAAAAAATACTTAGTTTTATTTTGTTGTATTTGGCTGTTTTGTAAGTGCCACATGTAAGGCACGTGATTCTTAACATTTCCCTTATGTGTAATAAGCCTATATATAGGCATAGGCTCTCATTGTAATAGGAGTTCATAGTTCATGTTGGTTAATAAAATTCAGAAAACACAGTGTTTGTTTAGAAGTGTTTGTGGAACAAACCTTCATTGTGAGGTGTGAGTGAAGCATCTCATTTGGGATTCTCTTGATTGTGGAGCAATCATTAGAATTTCAAGAACCTACACAATACAAGAGAGAAGGAACCTTGGATTGTATAGGAGGGTTAGAAGGGCGTGGTGAGTGAAGCCAACCTAGACAATCCATATCAGAAAATCAAGAACCAGGTTCTTGGTTTGATCGTGAGCAGCAGGGGCTGTTTTACCCAATCTTGCGAGTTCTTCATCGTGTTTTAACGCCATTGGCTGGTTCAAGGCCCATCTATGCAACATAGCGGATCTATCTTGCCTTAGATTCGCATCACATAGCTCCCTTAAAAGATAACATTAGTGAAAATGTTCATATTTATTCTTAAATTTACGACCTAGAGGAATTTAGTTACCGGAAGTGGACGTAAAATACCTATCAACAAAGGGTGTGAGCTGAATTTTAAAAACCTACTTAAGCTTCATGTTAGTGATATAAGAATTTTCCAGTGTCTTGAATGTTGTAACTTGTAACCCGCTATGTTATTGCATTGAGCTTTGTCAAAGGCTGTTTGTTTTCTCAAGTTCCGGAGTCTGTCAACCATAGTGCATTGAGCTTTTGTCTAATTTACCTGATAATCATTTTAACAATTGTATGAGTAGTAACCTGCTGAATAAGCCTTTTCAGTTCTATTGTGCTAATTGCACCAAGATCGGGTAATCCGGATTCACGACCTTGGACTCGATCAATCTTCTCAAAGGCACGCTTCTTGCTTAATACAAACACACGTCTACAGCACCCAAATCTGTCCAAGAAAACCAATTCTTGGTTCTTGGTGGCCTTGAGTGTTCCTTTGGTTTCACTCGCCAATATGAATGACTCCACAACTTTCCCTTGAGTTCCACTCTATGAAGGGAAAGATTATCTAATGATTTGTTCCACAAATCAGAAAAACGCAAGGTGTTCCACACGCTCTTGCGTAGGCCAAAATGGGTTGTACACACACAAGGAAATTGAGAGAAAAACTTATGCACAAAATGAAATCTGAATTCTTATTGACTATTGAATGTTGAATGAAATACACAAAGATGAGAGAGTTATTTATAAGTTTCTAACCCCTCTAAACATATTC
>JAGPNP010000266.1:0-12260 GCA_019425755.1 Amaranthus cruentus
ATTACTTATTAACTGATTACTTAGTAAACACGATTTATTAATTATTTAAATAAACAATTATTAATATTATATATGTAATTAATTATTATATGAATTTTAAATTATTGGTTTATAGTTACTCAAAAAAAAATTATTGGTTTATAAAAATTGTATAATTTTCGGTAATATAAAAATAAAATAATAAAAAAATAAAAAAATAAAAAACATTCTAATCAAATTGGAAGAGAAAATTTTTATGTTTTATTAAATTTAAATTTATTACGATAAAATTTATATAATAATAATAATAATAATAATAAAATAATAATAATATAAAATTTACCTTGCCAAAAAATAACAATAATAATAATAATAATAATAATAATAATAATAATAATAATAATAATAATATCTTGTCGATCTTTTTTATGGCACGGTGATTTTACCAAAAGTTCTGGAGGTAACGTCAGTTGGTCTAAGGTCGCTAACAAGAGTAGTGACCTAAGGATCCAAACCTTGATGTATGGAATCTAGTGTCTCAGGGCAAGCTTGCCGACATATCGGCTCAATGCGGAGTTCTTATGGATCAAATGGATGCACGAAGTTTACATAAAGGTGCCGATTGATGCTTTTCAACCCTTTCATAACAGTAGTTGGGTAGTTGGGCTCAAGAGGCTCGATCTCAGAAGCTTCAATTAAGGAGTGGAGTGCAGGTAACCGTGGGATAAATTGGTTTAAATGGGTGTATCGCTTGCTCCAATGTGCAATGCGACCCAAAGTCTATGATCAATGATCATATCTTTGTTCAATGTACATTCAAAGATACATTGTTTGCAGTTTATGGAGCAGTGGCTAGCTATTCGAATCCCTCATGGTCTACACAGACTTGTTTTCAAGAAATGACATGGTCCTAGATTCCGTAGATCCCTGATCCTCACCAGTATTTGCAGCCTTACCTATATGGTCTGACGAACCCGGAATAAAACTATTTGAATAATGAGTATGGACACTGTTGTTGTTGTTACTAAAAAGACCCTCTAGGAAGTGAGGTGTCAAACTTTATATTAACTTTAGATTTATTACCCTTGGAATTTTAAGTTCCTAGGAAATGGTATTATTCTAATTTGTTTCGTTGCCAAAAAATCTTAAATTCCTAGGAATTATAAAATCCAAGGGAAGTTAATTTCTATGAGACATAGGAATTAGGTTACCATATACCCTTAGTCATTAACAATTCCCATGAATTACTTCTAAGGAAATAAAAATACATATTGTCAAACAAACAATATTAAGTAATTCCTAGGAAATTGACAAAGAAAGTAAATTCCAATGAATTACAACTTCTCATAGGAATTAAATTTCTACGTCAACCAAACTACTCCTAAATGTACATTCAATCACTCCAATAAAAATTGTCTCACCATAACTATATCATTTGAATTTTTTTTTTAAATTTTCGATACACAATTATTTTATTTTGATCGCCTACATTTTCCTTTTTTTAGCATGGGCTAAATGAACTATGGAAAACTTGGCCCATCATATAATAGACCCAATGAAAACCTTACTTATTCTCGTCTTCAGTCTATTTAACTCAATCAAATCTTCATCTCTATGCCAATTGCCAGAAACCTTCTCTCTCACACTCTCTAAATTTCTTATTCTATTGTTTTGTCTTTTAATTTGATTATAATCGGTTAATTGAAACCAATTTCTTTGACTCTCTTTGGGATAACTCAATCAAATCTTCATCTCTATGCCAATTGCCAGCCGTTTTTGACATAATCTCTCTCTAAATTTCTTATTCTATGGTTTTGTCTTTAATTTGATTCTAATCGGTTAATTGAAACCAATTTCTTTTAAAAACAACAAAATCAGTTAAGATTGTTGTTTTTTTTTTCAATGTTTTATAATCTGATTGAAGATGCCCTCTGTATAACCTAAAGATTGAAACTTTTGAAGATATTTTTGAAGAAGAAGTACTCTTTGCCTTTTTGATCCAGAAAATCATATGTAAGTTCACTTTTATCTTTTTGTTTTTTCGTTGCTAAAAAATAAAAATTGTTTATCATTGTTAATACTCAAAAACAAATAAAAATTGTTTATCATTGTTTTATGCTAATGAAGTGTGTTTGGTTACTGTGTTTTTGATAGTCATATGAGTTATGTTAATATATAGAAATTTAAGAATAAGAGATTTAATTAATACTCAAAAGTTTGAAAACATCTAATTCAAATATGAGATTTAATTAATACACAATGATGGGTTGCCTGAATTTGCTGTTCTGGGTCGGTCTAATGTTGGGAAATCTTCTCTTATTAACGCTCTTGTTAAGAAGAAAGAAGTTGCTTTAACATCTAAAAAACCAGGTTTTTTCTCATGCCCACCAGCTGTTTGTTTAATTCCTCACTTGAAACTTGGCTTAAAAATGGATTCCACCCGGGTAAAAAGCTCGTCTTAACTCTTAAGCCAAAATCCAAACGTTGCTCCAAGTAGCTTTTGACTTAAAGTGATTTATCAAACCCACTTAATTTTGTAGAATTGAATTGTTTTGGAATTTGATATGTTTGTAATTTTTAAAAGATTTTAAATTTGGAATGTTTTGTGTAATTTTTTATTTTTCAATAGTGATTGGTTTTGGGATCACTTCCTCTTATTATTAAGGCTTTGTATATGTGATCTCATCCGTGAAAGACCTATTTTAGAGGCAATATGTGACTTTTGATTTAGCCAAGTTACTGATTTATCTTTTGGTTGCTTATTTTCAGGGAAGACTCAACTGATCAACCATTTTCTGATAAACAGGAGCTGGTATATTGTTGACTTGCCTGGATATGGGTGAGTCCCTGAAAATGTGGTTTAATGTTATGTAGGAAATTTGTGTTTGATCATGAATCTTGCTGCTCTAAACAATTGGATTTCTTTATCATTCTTTTAAACATATGTATGGATGGCATTATTTTAGCTTCATCATGCTATCAATTATTTTTCCTGCACATAAATGGCAATATGGCATATAATTTTTTATTCGGGCTCGTTTAGAGAATTTCTCTATGCAAAAGGGAGAGAGGATTAATTCTTCGTGTAGATAGTAACATTAAAACCTCTGTCACAAGGGTGGAAGGGAAAACATTTTAAAACTAGGCTAACCTATGATTCTCATCAGCTTATGCAGTTATGCTGGCTCACGTCCAGGCGGTGTTTGGAAGGTCGAATGCAAACCTCATCTGGATTTTACATAAATAGCAAATGATAAACAATTTTACAATATTCTATTATAATTTTGTAAATCAAAAATCAAAAACTATAAGTCATTTTATTATAATAGATTATTTTATGCTTCGAATAATCTAATTTAAAATCCTAATTTTTAATTAACCATGAATAATACGAAGTAAAAGGTGTATTTTCCTCTAGCATCTAAGCAGGTAATTTTTAATTTGATTCGGGATCATTTGATTTTGTTCTAGATTCGACTTTGCCTCATTAAACAATACTAAAATTAGAAGGAAAATTTGATATTAAACGTACGAACTTTGCCTCATTTGCTTATAAACGTTCGAACTTTCGTTTATTTTTTAGAATCATGAACTTTAGGGGTCATCCGTTGAGAAAGATACGGAGGCATGAAATTTGATATTAAAATTCAACAGGTAACAGGTCATCTGTATCTTTCTAAGCGGATGACCCCCAAAGTTCATGCCTCTAAAAAACAAACGAAAGTTCGAACGTTTATAAGCAAATGAGGCAAAATTCGTACGTTTAATATCAAATTTTCCAAATTAGAAAGATTAACCGATATCTATTAGCAGTAATTAAGAACCCTGCAAAACTCTTCTTCCCTCAATCTGCCCTTTTAGTTCTCTCAATTTCCTTGCCGGAATTCATTTGGGGTTCCAGTTTAAACAATTAATCAGGTATGTTCATCACTTTAAGATCCCTAATTGTACAAAAAATTAGGGGTTTTATTGTTGTTTTCTTCATTTGTACTTAAAGCGGCCTTTCCTTAGTCTTCCTCCAATTCATCTCGAAATCAGTTGCCCTAATTTATCCCTATTGTTAATTTCTTAAATTCGTGTTATTTTATTTGATTAAATTTACCGTTTGTACAAATGTGTAGTATAATTGTACACTTCAACTGTTAAAATTCATGGAATTGAAAAGTTAAGGTCTTATAATTGAGTTACTTCATCATTAGTGAATAAGAGAATTTCGTGTCTTCAGGTGAAAAAATGCTCTCAGGCGTTAAATTCATCTCCCGGGACAAGATTGAGAAGGTAAATTGTCGTATTTGGAGTTTTATTTTGCTTGAATTTTCTTTTTAAATTGAGATGGGATATATGAGTGTAACTGCTTCCAATATTTACAACAGCTGAAAAAATTTCATTGTTCTTTTAGGGGGATGAACGAAAACTGAGTAGTAGTAAGAAAGAAAAGAGTAGGAGGAAGAAGGGTTCGGATTACGGTAGTTCGGATGATGAAGGGACTGAGAAAATTAGGAAAGGGTCCAGGAAGAAGAAGTGGTACTCTTCTGAAGAGTATTCAGATTCGTCTTCATCGGATGGTCTAGGTGATGGTAGTTCAGGAGGTGAGGGGAAGAGGTGCAAGAGTCGAAAGTATAAGGGTAAGAGGCGCCATGATGATGAGAGTGGTTCTAGGAGGAGTTCGAAAAGAAGCAAACATGAATATTCTTCGTCTGCCTCCGAGAGTGATGAGGATGGTCGTAGAGGAAGAAGGAAGGGTAGGAGTAAAGGTAAAGGTAAGGATCGAAAGGGTGATGAGTCGGATGTCTCTGGTACGTGATTCATGCTAGTTTTATTTCATTTTGATTGGTATTTGTGGTTTTCATTCATGAGCATAAAAGAGTTGTTAATCAACATATTTGTTATGAACTAAAAATAGGTGCTGTTGGAGTATCTGCCAATGCAATTAACATTGACATTGAGAGAAAAGAAATGGGATTGGACTGGATGCTTAGACCAGCTGAAAGATCAAGCAATAGTGCTAAGGCGGTAATTGAGGAGCAGCAAGAAGAGCCCGGACATGAAGAGGTAGGTTAAACTAAACCCTGGACTTTCTTTTCATGAGTACTGATTGGTGAATATAAGCATCAACAGGCTGAAATTGGTTGGACTGATGTTTATTGAGAAAGGCTTTGTCGTTTATCTGATGTTTGCTTGTTCTACTGCTACATTTTGATTGAAGCATAGTTTTGATATTTTTGGTTTCTAGCAGCTATTTTCAATTAACTTGTATTGATGAAATAACCTTTTTTGGCTGGGAAAATTACAAATTGATTCATCGTGAAAGCAATCTTGCAAGTATTTTATGCACTTAACAAACTTAAATCATCTCTTTAACACTATACGGGGTTGACGAATAAGACAATGAAGTTTCAGTCATGTATTGGCGTTTTTGGGGTTGGGGTTGAGAGATGTGAGGTTTTTGATGCTGTTTCAGCTCTGTAATTCGACAATGCTTTATGAGTAATAGCCTAATTGGGGTGTTCAGAATAGTGAATTGCATGTAATTCAAGAATGAGTTTTGGTGACGCACAAACTTTGTTAAGTGTAGATAACTGCAGGCACGTCTAATCTGAATAGCTCAACAAAATCTTCGTTGACTGGTAATTTGGTATGCCCCATTTCACCTAGTGCAGTCTTAAAATTTGACTCTCATTTTTCTTTGACTTTTCTTATTTATTACTTAATCTATTTAATTCAGTGTTTCTCTGGCTCAATATTATGTTAGGCATGAGAGTTTCCATTGATTAGGTGGTAGACTGTGGGCACAATAATTATAGCATATAGTTTTGGAGCCTGCTTAGCTACTGGTTACCTTGAAGTTCCCCAAATTTTCTTAGTATGACATTTATTCACAACTGTTGAAGAACTCATCTCATCCTTTTTATCAGACACAAAAAGTAAATCCTAGAGAACTGAATCCGTATCTGAGGGACAATGGAAGTGGCTATCCAGAAGATGCAAATGAAACCAAGGGCAATAGTGAACAACTTTTATCATCTTCCTTGGTCGGGGATGGGGGAGCTAGCTGGAGATTGAAGGCGTTGAAGCGTGCACAGGAGCAAGCAGCACGCGAAGGACGAAATATTAATGAAGTATTTATAATGTCCATAACTTTTAAGTTTTATGGTAATACTAATTGAAAATTTGTCCTTACATTAAAATGTGGCCACTGTATTTTTTCAGGTTGTTCAAGAACGATGGGGAGATCTTGGTGATCTTGCGAAGTCTGTTGTATCTCGTGGTGCTGCTCCTTCTCGTGCTCATTTGCATGCAATTAAATCCCGGAGGATGGGAGCAGCTGGAGATGTTAAATCAGACTCAAATAATCAAAGTGAAAAGGATTCTGAAAGGGTAAATTAAAATTCTGTGAATTATTGCTTTTCATATTACTACTCAACAAAGCCATAGGGGTAGGCTTTATTATATTAACCAAAACAAATCAACGTGAGAGATCGTTATTGATTTACATGCAATTGAAACTTTATTCCCTGTCTCTGATATTGATGTCCTTCCGGAGTCCGTCCCTACTCCACAATCTGCTGACACTTCAGTGTTTCTTCACTGTTTATATACTATTACTACTTACCTAAAATTGTTTTATTAATTGTATAATAATAAGTTTTAGCAAGTGATATTGTTAGATCTGTCTTGGTTTCCGTTTTCAGTTTTTTAATGTGACTTTTAAAAGTAGTTAAAATATGAATCTTAGCTCTCAAAAGATATGCGTTTGTAAACATCAAACCCTAATGTGGAAACTAATTCTTGACAGTGGGAGTAATTTTTTTGTATTTGCTGTTAAGCATACCAAGAAATTGTGGCACTGGTGTGATACTTAATGATTTGGTTTTTATCATTGTCACCTTGATTGTGATTTATGCTATTATGTCACTGCTGGATTCTACAGTTTTACATATTTTACGATGAACTACCACTTTAGTCTTTTTGGAGTATATATTACTTAGATAGTATATTGTTGAAGAACTTCAACAATTGAGATTGCTTAGGCAAAAGTTCTTTTTATGCTTTTGCTTGGATTCACATAGTTGGCCTCGTAATTTTTCAAAGTTGTCTATCTTACAGGATTCAAGGCGTGAATATCTGAGAGATGTCTCTGTCCGTCATCCTGATATGAAAGCACCTAAAGTTCATGATTCTTTATCCTGGGGGAGAAGGAAGGGGCAAAAATTGAGAAGCGAGGATGCAACCCTGATTTCAAATGCTCTTTCTAATTTAAATAAATTTTCAGATGATGGAAACTTTATGAATGAATTCATGAACCATCACAAAAGACCTGAAGGTGGCTCTGATGATGTTATAAACTCAAAAACTGATGCTATACGGGAGGCAGAATCTGATTCAGCAATTAAGATTAGCGAGGAGAAGCAGCCTCTGAGTGCTAATCAACTCGCTGCAAAAGCTATGCAGCTAAGACTGAAAGGAAAACATGAGGAGGCTGAAAAACTTCTGGTGAGATTTTCTTTGCTTTATGTTTTACCTTATCAAATGGTGTTCCCCCTACTGAAAACTGAGCAGTAAAGAGTAGATGACGATGATCTTGTTATGCATAAAAAAATGAAATTAGAAGTGGTTAGATTTTATCTTTATTAAGCAAAATGTAATTTTTTTGACCTGATTGCTGATGTGGTATACATCTAGCATAGACGAAATCTCAAAGATGACAACTCGATGAGGTTAATGAGTATCTTGCTCTAATTTTGTTTCAGATTTTTATGGTAAACTTGATTATCTGATTCGAATTGTCAAGGATCCAAGAATTGCATTGTGCCTTTTTTACACAGGACAAAATTCTAGTTATAATTGGCTTACATTTGAATTAGACCATTAAGTATCCATTTAATGACACATCAATTTAAGATATGAGATGTTCGAGCTGATTTTAGATTCCTGAAAATCTGAATTTTTACAAAAACGGTGTGTACTTGTTAATGTGATTTTCCCCCCTCTGCTGCAGTTTTCATCCCGGGAAAAACTTGCCTCCCCTTTTAAAGATTATTTTTGGAACTATCCTTTTTAAGCTATATAATTTTGGTTATTTCTTTGTCCGATGATTGGAGTTGCTTTCCTTTATATTTACCAGAGAGAAGCTGAAAACAATAAAGTGGATCGCCCTCAAGAAGACAGATTAATAAAACTAAAAAACGACGTCAGTGCAAGCAGGTAATTTACATCTTCTCACTTCCTATTTCCCCCCCTCTTTCCATCCCCTTTCTCTTCTCATATTCCTTTCTCGTTTGCTTTTACTTAAAAGTGTGAAGAAGTTTCCTTGAAAATGCCAGCCTGATGTCATTCTAAATTTTAATTCTTGATTCTGTCTTCTGCTTATTGAGTACACTTCCTTTTTAAACTGTTCAGATATGCTATGCAAGATAAACAGCTGAGGCATAAGGGGAAGGAAGACGATGTTGATAGGCATTTGGCGCAAACAATAATGAACAATAAAAAATATAGCACTTCTACTCAGGCTGATGATGAATATGACTATGATGGAGCGCCCGCTAAAAAGGGCAAGAGGAAAGGTGTTGTCCATGAGAGCAAATTTGACGGTAGGAAATCGATTGCCAAGCGTATTGTTACGCAGCAGGAGCGATGCATATTCTGTTTTGAGAACCCAAGTAGACCTAAACATCTGGTTGTAGCTATAGGAAATTTCACGTACCTAATGTTGCCGCAGTTCCAGCCAGTTGCCCCTGGCCATTGTTGTATAGTAACATTGCAGGTATCGATTTTTGCTGATAAGTAGACATTACTTCTGGTTATTTTCTATTTCATTGCTCAAAATTTCTGCAGTTCAAAATACTCTTCTTATTTTCCGTAATTTTGTCTGCTTTTGGCGTCTTCACCATAGTTCTTTTCTGTTTCGTGAAAGTCTATTCTAATAATATTTACCTCAACAGCATGAGCAAGGCACAAGAATGGTAGATGATAATGTTTGGGAAGAAATACGCAACTTCAAGAAGTGCCTCATTATGATGTTTAAAAAGCAAGACCAAGAAGTAATCTTCTTGGAAACAGTGATTTGGTTGGCAACCCAGAAACGTCATTGCTTGATTGAGTGCATTCCTTTGCCCCAGGACATGGCGAAAGAAGCTCCTCTGTATTTTAAAAAGGTTCCACTCTCTTCTTAGTATGAGTATTTTTAAATTAAAATTGGACTTCTAGATTATCTTGTGTTGCCTGCTTGAAAATGAGCCCATGTGATAACAGCTCGTCTTGTATGAGACCGTCTCACATATGAGGCATGTCTCGCGTGAGATCGTCTCATACAAGAATTTGTGTGTCATAAAAAAATCTTTCAAAACTTTGATAGGAAGTTATGTTCTTTTTCCCAAGCTTGTTTGGTCGTGATGAAGAATAATGGTCTCTAAATCTTTTGGAAGGTTGCGCAAAACATTTTTTTCCCAATCAGGTGTCTTTTGGGTGTCTCGGTAAAACCCATTGTGATGCATCCACCTTGCGAGTTAGACTCATGTACTAATTGACTAGAACGGCATGATTTTAGGTGCAAATAGGAGAATATCGTTGTAATTTACTTGCACCTCCTTGCAAGTCTGAGCTAAAAGCCTTTTACTTGCAGGCAATCGATGAGGCAGAAGAAGAGTGGAGTCAGCACAATGCAAAAAAACTAATTGATACGAGTCAAAAAGGGCTGCGTGCTTCAATTCCCAAGGACTTCCCTTACTTCCATGTTGAGTTTGGGCTTAAGCAGGGATTTGTCCATGTAATCGACAACGAAACAGATTGGAAAACCAGCTTTGGTCTCAATGTCGTTAGGGGCATGCTAAAGTCTCAAGATGAAAATATGTATCGTCGAAGGAGGTACGAGTCGATTGAGATTCAGAAGGAAGCTGTTGCTGCATTTGCAAAAGATTGGGAACCCTTCGATTGGACAAAACAACTTGACTGAGTTGAAAATCCCGATTTCAGCTGGGTTGTATTTTTCCGTAGAATAGTTGATTGATTGATTTTGTTAGATTAAGCAATGCATTCACATTCTCGAATTTTGACTGCTCCTTTTCAAGATTTAACATGTAAAGAAAAAGTAAAATGTTCTGTTATTTGAATTCGATTTTGTACTCAGATCAATGAGTTTCTTGTTCTGCTTCTGCCTATATTTGTTAATTTCATTTTGAAATTGACATGGAACCCATCCCATAATTATAAGGTTGCACTCAAAATTTAAAATATAAATTCATGATCTGAAATCATCCCAGAAAAACCTGAAAATGCAATTTGAATTGTAAAGTTTGATGTTTAAAACCAAATCATTTTTTAGTTTAATGTCATTACTTATGAGATAAATTTCACAATAATATTAGAGGAATTTGTTTTTATAATTAATTTTTTTGAGTCTTTCTATCATGAGAACCCCTTATTATTTGAAATTTTGATTCTACAACTCGATCAAATATTAATGAATAGAATAAAAAGATAAATGGTTAATATATCTCTTTTATAAATTAAAAAGTTGAGAATCGAATTCTATCTCTGTTAGACCCAAGTATAATAATTTTGATTTTGATTCTCACCTAGTCCTTTCAACCTACCTTAAGCAAAAAAAATAGAAAAAAAGTTAAAAGGATAAATTAAGTGAATGGTAAAACACTTTTGTTTGTTACAATGAATACTATGCACTATAGTGCCGGTATCAATTTATTTAGCTACTAGATTATCCTTGCTTGATAATGTCTCCCAAAGCACAAATTGTGCTTCAATTTACCGATTAGCTTACACAGGTTTGTCAAAGCCTGTGAATTTGCTCGAATGGACTGGTCGGAGTTCAAGAAAGGCTGCTTCATGTTCTAGTTCAAGCAAGTGTTCCCCCACCGATGATAGATCTTGATTCTGCTGATTGGCTCGGATGCAATTATGTATCCATTCGCTATCAACACTTATATGTAAAATGTAGCTTAAATAGAAATGTATCCATTCGCTATCAACACTTAATATGTAAAATGTAGCTTAAATAGAAATGTATTACAAGATTTTTAGTCTCAAACAAGGGTCACACAATGGTGATTGATATACTACCAAGCTTTTAAAGCTGAACCTGTACTCGCATTTATTTGACAAGCATCTGAAACGGAGTTCATTCTAAAAGAATCGATACTAAGGCATAAGCCAAATATTGGGCCTTTGATTCAGCCTCAAAATATAGAAATATGCATGTGAAATAATGTAAACATCACGATTGCTATTTATATACCATCATTCCCAATTCACTTAGGTTTGTCACTTGGGTAGACTGGAACCTCGCCTCTGTATACTTTCCAAGGACCACCGTAAAACATAGGTTTCATCAAAGGTACTTCCTGTCCTGGATGGTCTTCCCAATATTTTTCCTGCATGGATCCAGCAATAAACATTAAGAATTGAAACAACTGAGCATAAGAGTGAAGACTGAAGAGGAACGGGCCAAATAATTCATCACTAAATAAATGGCAGGAAAAACAAGAAATACATACTAATTACAAGCTGAAAAGCATAATAATTTTATCATTGCCATATCATATGCAATATAATCAACTCAAAAGTAGTAACATCAGCAGCTCAGCAAACAAATTTGTATTCCAGGTTTCCCCTATGTCATCTGTGTTCAAAGCTAGTAGCAAGGAACTAATCAACACTCACTAGGATTGACACAGAATAGCACCTACCAATTTCTACCATCCCTAAGATACACGGATTGAAGGGAAATGTAATATGGATAAATTCTAGAAAAAACATTGGAGTTCTTAAGCACCCATTTTGGGGGAAATCAGTGATGAATGAAGGCATGAGAATTGTATTAATAGTTAAAAACTCCAATGCTTGACAAAACCAATGCCACTCAGCAAAAAGTTTCTATCATTCACTCGACAGGCAGTTATCCTTGATGAGACTTGCTTGCCTACCAGATTGGCACTATACCGATTAGTGTACACAGAACATCTTAAAAGCTATCTTGATTATGCGTACTTTTTAGTGTTATGCAATTTAAATCAGGATGGGAATAGACTATCAAGTAGGTTTTTTCCACTCAAATGGGGATGACATTTTCACACAAAAAGAAGTAATGAAAATTAAATTGGAGGTGCTATAACTACAGTAGAAACTCAAATCATGAGCTCAAAGCCTCAAACTGAATTTCACAGCTCCAATAGAAGTCAGAGCGCAATTGCAACAGAGACCGTGTTCAGGTTGTAATGAAAACCACATGAGGGTCCAAACTCCAAATTCGAGCTCTTAGTCCAGGT
>JAGPNP010000024.1:0-50279 GCA_019425755.1 Amaranthus cruentus
CTCAAAAAAGAAAAAAATCGAAAAATGGAAAGTCAACGGTAAAAACCCGTCAACGGTGTCAACCGTTACTTGGCCGTAATGGTGGTCATTTTCAAAAGTTGGTGGCTATAATTCATAAAAAAAAAACTTTGCGGCTGTAATTCACAAAATGAGAAAACTTTGAAGGCTGTAATTCACAAAAGATCCATTATTTAATTTCATAATTTCTTACATTATATAATCAATGTATATTTTTACGCCATCATACCCAATATCACAGGGAGGACAAGAGGAAAGTGGTCGGTTTTACCCCAAACAGTAAGAGCCCCGCAACAGGAGGATATGAGTGGCAACGTTGTCTCAAGAGTGCAACTATTAGCAGAAAAAGACAGCACAAGCAAAAGCTAGATCTAACCAAAAAAGACAATAAAATGAGAAAAAAAATAAAAATAAAGTAAACCATGATAATTATACGAAGAAATAAAACTAAACGTGTAAGAAGCAACTAGACCCTAGGGCAGGAAGGTAACTAGCGAAACTACTAGTGGTCTAAAACATGGATCTGACGTCTCCAACTACTCCTATCCCAAGTTAGGTCTGTGAAGAGGCGCAACTCATTTAGGTCATTCTTGATATGCTCCACCCACGTTTTCTTAGGTTTTCCTCGACTTCTCTTACCCTCCACTATGATGCTTTCGACTCTTCTAACGGGGGAGTCGAAATCCTTTCTTTGCACATGTCTAAACCATCTTAACCTATTTTCACGCATTTTGGCAGCTAGTGGGGCAACGCCTAGCTTCTCTCTAAACTCCTGGTTCTTGTATCTATCTATAATTGTTTGATCGCACATCCACCTCAGCATACGCATCTTTGCTACTTCCATCTTTTGTTCATGACACCTCTTAACGAGCCAACACTCTATTCCATACAACAAAGCTAGTCTAAGGGAAACTCTGTAGAATTTACCTTTCAGTCCAATCGGGAACTTCTTATCGCATAAATTCCAGTAGTCGCTCGCCACTTACGCCAACCTGCTTGTATACGATGCGTAACATCTCCATCATTCTCCCCGTTACTTTGGATAATCGACCCTAGATACTTGAACTTTTTCGTACTTTCAACTACATCTTCTCCGATTGTAACATCTTGACCAACACCTTGTTCTTTGCCACTAAAACCGAATCTCAAATATTCTGTTTTTGTACGACTTATACGCAATCCTTTACTTTCTAGGACAACCCTTCATTCTTCTAATTTAGTATTTCTCTGGTTTCTGCGACCAATGCTATATCGTCAGCGAATTAAAAGCATGCACCATGACACAGTTTCCAAGATAGACTTGGAGATCTCATCTAGAATTACAACAAATAGGAAGGGGCTTAGTGTCGATCCTGATGTACGCCTACTCCAACTAGGAAAGACTTTGTAATCCCAACGAGTGTCTGTACGTTGGTTGATGCTCCATCATACATTTCTCGTATAGCTTCAATATGGCTCCGTGAGACTCCCTTAGCCTCCAAGCTTGCCCAGATGGTAGATTGCGATATGCTATCATAAGCCTTCTCCAAATCTATAAACACCATATGCAAATCTTGTTTCCTCTCCCTATATTTTTCCATCAGTCTTCTGAGCACATGTATAGCCTCAGTGGTAGATCTCCCTGGCATGAAACGAAATTGATGTTCTCGAATCCATGCCTCTTGTCTGATTCTCTTCTCTATCACTCTTTCCCACAATTTTATTGTGCGCCTAAGGAGTTTTATCCCTCTATGATTCCCACAGACATGTGCATCGCCTTTGTTTTTATATAAAGGGATAAGTAAACTGCTCCTCCTTTCGTCGGGCATTTTATGTGTCCTCCATATAACATCAAAGAGGTTAGCTAACCATTGAATGCCATCTTCTCCTAAACATCTCCTTGCCTCAATTGGGATGTTGTCAGGATCGACTGCCTTGGCCCTCCCCATTTCCTTAAGAGCTTTTCTAATTTCATTTGTGGTTATGCTCTAGTTTACCTCATATTCCTGTTGACTTTGGGCAGTGGAAGTTTCTTCTTTTACCCCCTCTGTTCCCCTAGTTTCATTTAGTAATTGAGAGAAGAATTGGTACCACTTTGTTTTAATGTCATCTTGTCGCAACAGAACTTTCCCATCCTTATCCTTGATGAACCTGACTGTCTCAATGTCTTGCTTCTTTCTAGCCCTGACTTTTGCAAGCTTAAAAATATGATTCTCTCCCCCTTTTGTAGCTACGTTCGTATAAAATTCTTCGTAAGCCCAACTTTTTGCCTCGGATACCGCTTTCTTTGCCACTCGTTTGGCCTCTTTATATATTTTCCTCTTACTTATACGATCACTCTATTCGTTACATGCCAAAAGCTCTTTCAACTTATTGTTTTTATCCATTATCTTCTCCCTCACTTCCTCATTCCACCACCACGACTCCTTATACACCTTTTGTAACGGTCTGGCTTAAGTGACCCGGATAATCATATGAAAATATGACTCCGGTTCACAAATTGGACACTTAGAGGAAACTTTCATTCCAAGATCGTCAATGTTTCATCGATAAAGGGATATAACTAAGCGAAAGTAGAACATAAGATGGTAACAAGTCTACGATAGTTCCAAGATACAACTCGAGAGCCCATTGGCCTCTAAAACGAATTAAGCAATATAACGAAATTACAAACAACCCAACTAAGTTTTTTCACAGCTGAAAATTATTCTTTTCATAATTTTATTACGTAAAAAAATGCAATCTTGGTGGTATAGGTCCTAGATTGAGTCCTCACTCCAGTCCCCACCTGTAATCAACATGCTAGTCGTCGAATGACAACAAATAGCAAGTTCCAAAGAACAAATCCAATACACGTCAAGGACAACATACAAACAATCAACAAGTGGAATACAAGCATTGTGTTCATCCTAGCATGCATAGGCTCTAATACGTTCATTTCCAGATATTTCCCACTTGTAACGTTGCCCGTCCTGTTCGGGTTGTCCAAGTAATTAAAAATTCCAATTCCTTTTTGGAGGAATACACTTGGGAGAGCTAATCCCAAGGCAACCACCGACCTAAGACGTTGCCCGTCCTGTTCGGGTAGTCAGAGGTTAAAGTATACATACCCCAATGGTGACCGTAATGATCCAAAACTTCCATGGGAAAATAATTATATAATCCAATCCAAAAATATTAACCCCTTTGGGTGACCAACACATAAATCCTCAATTTCCAAGTTTAACTTCTTTCAAATTATTTGAGGTGTCTAATCCTTACGTGATTTACGATGCCATCGACAAGAATGAAACAACACTACTTGCACAACCACATAAGCAGTATGGTCTAAGCGTGTACCTTTAAGCACTGCAAACAACGATATTCAAGCACGTCAGGAATTTCACCCTCTTATGAATCGAGGTCCTAAGTAACACACACACAAAACGATCACGTATTAGAACGTGTTTACATATTTAACCCATTCCATACCACTAAAATATCACTAAGAGTTGATAATTTTAATTGATTTTTTCAAATTTCTAATAGTTCGAAATTTTATACTTAACCAGAAACTTCAACAGCCAATTCGAGCAGTTTAGTAAATTCAAATGGAAAATCCGACTTCACCACTGCGTCCGGAACGCATCAATTACCTTGGGTACCAAATTTCATAATTTATAACATCCATTTACTATTTTTAATTATTTTAAGCGTTTTAACGAATTTTAACACATCGGTTAAATAAAACAGGGAAACGCACCCAACACTTCGAAAAAGGGGCGCCACACCGAGGCAGCAGCTACTGTCCGGAAAATACTCGTTAATTAATTATTATTTCACATATTTATTATTCAAATTATAAAAATCCTTTTACAATTCATGGCCAAGAAAATCTAATAAAATCGAATCCACAAACAACACAATTTATATTTCCTATCACACAACCACTTAATATTTCCACCCACATATAATAATACACAAAAATCCATCCATCATCAAAACATAAAGTCATCAAACTAAAACATTCTCATTCACAAAACCTTCCAAAACAATTTCATATTCATAAATTATGATGATTGAATTAAATGTTTGATCCTCTTAACAAATTAAAATTTTGTAGAGAATCATAAACCAAAACACCTTTTTGAATCTAAGCATATACATATAAATAAACACAATCCCTTAAACAAATCAAATTTTGTTAAGGGATTTATAAACTCATGAATACTTACATTACTTAATCCATACATTTAAATTTCTTCTAACACATTGAAATCTTGCTAGAGACATTTAGATCATGAAATAAATTTATTTAATTATTAAAATAAACTTTATTCTTATAACAAATATAAATTTTGTTAAAGAATATAAATCAAGGAAAAATCTTATAAAATTTTGATTTAATCCTTTTAATAAATCAATTTTATTAAAGGATTATTTAAATAAAAACTTATATAAAATACTCAATCCTCCTAAAAAATCATAGGATATCATCATATATAAAATATAAAATATAATTTATCTTAAAAGTAAAAATCTAATATTAACAATTGAATTTCACTTACTCTTGATTGAAAGATTGGATGAACACAAGGTTTCTTTCTTTTCTTTTTTATTTATTTTTTATTTATTTTATTTTTTGTGAAGAACAGAAAAAAAAAAGCAAGAGCAAGGGAGGAATTTTTCTGATTTTCTTACTAGCCAAATGTGAGAAGTGAGCTTACCTAAGAAAGTTTTAAAGCCAAAACCTCTTAATCTCCTCTTAACTTCCTCTCAATTAAGAGGGGAGTTACAAGCCCTTGGTCTCCTCCCTAAAACTGGCCCCTCTTCCCTTCTTTACTCACTTTTTTTTTCTTTAATTGATCAATTATGTGTGTATTGTATTTATTTCATTATACATATTTATATATATTTTTAAATAACGATAACCTTGCACTCGATAAATACATTACCGATTGTTACATATTAACTCACTTAATTTCTTGTACTTGTTTATTATTAATTTATTTTAATCTTTCTATAAAAATTACGGGGTGTTACACCTTTGGTTTACCTGTCGAGACTCCTAAGATCTCTTTAGCAGCTTGCCAAATGGTGTCGGCCATAGTTTTCCACTTTTTATTTGCATCCTTGGATTGCCTTGGGTAACCAAACACTTTGATCTTGTCTGAAACTCTATGAATTACCGAAGATTTAGTCTCAAGGTAGTTTTATGTAGGTTCAATTTTGTAAAATAATACTTAATTGTTTGATTCTAATTCAATGTCCTGTATTTTAAAAAACCCTAATTTCTTTTGTTTGGGAAAAAAGCCCTAATTTGTATTGTTAGACTTGTTGAGAATTTAGGGTTATTAGTTTACAATGAAGGTTAGTTTTGTCTGTAGACTCTATCTATGTTAAAGTGTAGGCTTCTTATCTACTACCTTGCATATGGAGAAAACAGAGAATGCAGATAGAATGCTAACTGAAGTATATGGATTGTTGTAGTGTTAGAGCTAGGTGAGCTGATGTTGGGGTTCAGGGACACTAAATAGTAAATAATATTAGTGCAGGAAGATGACTTCTTGAAGTTGTTTATATAGAGAACCTGAGATTTTGATTAAGATTACATAGTGAATGATATTGATGCAAGACACTACAAGCTAGGTAGACTATTTAACAGAAACATTGATGCACCGCTCATGAGTTATTAGTCTAAGTTCTTGCAAGATATGCTTTCCGAGCCTGAGGCACAGCAAAGTGATATTTGGGTTGCAGTTTCCTCTAATATCAGGTATTGATTTGCTCAGTCAGTGAGAGCTGTGGGTTCTTGATTCTGATTTCTGTGCAGTCGCCTTGTACAACTGTTGTTTTAATACTTCAAACTAATTTTAATCGCAATCTAGTATTGCATTTTTAATACTCCAAACTAACACTCAACTATTACATCTATTGTTTCCATTTTCTTTTGAGTTCGTCTAATGAAAATTAATATAATTTTATTTTTTTGTCATGATTTATATTCTTGTTTATGTAATTAAGGATTCATCTAATGAAAATTATTTGGTTGGTATGTGAAAGAATGAAGGTGGTTATGAACACCACTTTTATTGTATTGAGTTTTTTTTCAGGTAAATGAGTTTGAAAATTTTTGGATTATTGATTTTACAAACGGAACTTTGCCAAAATTTCTGCAGAATTTTGTATTTGGTGAACTTTATAATGTGTTTTTTGTATTGTTATTTGCTTTGGAGGTTACAATATAGGTAAAGCTTATTGTATGGATTTCGTTAATAAATAATGTATTTAGTCTAATTTGTTTTGTTTATTATTTGTTTCGAATAGTGATGGCCACGGGGCGGGTTACCCGAAACCGAACCAGTCCCGAACCGCTTGAAACCGGTCCCGAAACCGGAACCGTTCGCGACAGGCTCCAAACCGGCCCGTACCACGAAACCGTGAACCCGTCAGAAAAAGTTGCCGGAACCGTAAAATCGCCGGAGAAAACCGTTAGAACCGGACCAAAGAACCGCGGGCCGGTTCACCCGGACCAACGGGTCCATGGAACCGCCCGGAACCGGATCGAAACGGTTCACCTGGCCCAACGGTTCCTTGGAATCGGAACCGGAACCGGAACCGTGCGGTTCACCCGCCCCAGCGATTCTTTGGAACCGGTCAAAAAAAATTAGCCGTTAACTAGCCGTTGCATTTTTTCTATATAAACTCATCACTTTCAATCCTTCTAGTTCACAACTCATCTCTTCTCCTACTCTCTTTACTTACTCTCTCTACTTAATTACTTAATTACGCAATTATTCTCTTAACTACATAATTAGTCTTTTAATTATTTCTTATTTACATAATTAGTCTTTTAATTATTCCTTAATTACATAATTATTCTTTTAATTATTTATTAATTTCTTGATTACATTATTATTTCAATATTATCATGTCTTTTTTTTTTGAAAAAAGCCTCTAAAAAAGTTACTAAAGTGGCAAAATCTTTGGGAGGTTCTAGCTCCAAAAGAAAGGCCACTTCAACTCCGTCAGTATCAACAACACGTTCGATTAGTAATTATGAACCGAATTATCCAGAAGGATACGACCAAGAATTACAAGATTATGCTGAAGAAGTGGAAAGAGAAATACAAATTGAAGATGAAGAAGTAAACGAAACACAACAAGAAGAAGAGGAACCAACGACCCCTATTGGGATACTTAGATCTCGACAATCATCAACAAGATCAGTTGAAGCACAACAACAACAACAACAACAACAAAGACAAGCTCGTGGTAAACGAGTCAATTTCCAAAGTATCGGTTAGTTTTATAATTTTATTCTTCAAATTGATTGAATTTTAAATTATTATTTATTTATATATTGTGGTATTTGAATAATGTCTTTATGTTTATATTTAGATGAAAATGAACCAGTAAGACAACCTTTTCCGGCAATGCCACCTCCTAGTGGTAGAGCTGTTTCACATGTGTGGTCGTATTTTACAAAAGAACCAATCGACAACCCGAATGTTTTCTTATGCACTTGTCAAATTTGTGAAAGTCAAGGGGTAAAGCCCTTAGTTTCTTACAATTTCAGCAAAGGTAAATACTTTTTAAGTTTTTATACATGATATTTATATTTTGTAAATCAAGAATGTTAGAATGTATTAACAATTTATTTATTGTGTTTTGTGAATACGTGTTAGGTGGTGGTACGGGATCTTTCAACAAACATTTGGCAAAGAAACATGGAATCACAAAAGAAACTCATGCAGCAAGTGGCAGCGGGACCACAAGTGGAAGCCGACAATAATGGGCAACGGACTTCCCCGGCGAAAGTATGCCTTTTAAATTTAATCGTAATGAAATGATTGGTGAATTTTCTAAATATGTAATTTGTGATGAGTTGTCATTTAACCATGGTGAAAGTAAGGCATGCGAATATTACACTAGAAAAACTTTACAACCACAATATAGAGTAATCGCTAGGAATACTCTTAAACGACGAACCTTAAAATTATATGAATCAAAGCGCTATGAATTAGTAGAAATGTTTAAATCTTTTAATGGTAGGGTTAGCATAACAACCGATATTTGGTAAGCTCCCCCACATTTAGAGCCTTATATGTGTGTAACAACACATTGGATAGACCGTAATTGGTTTATTCAAAAAAGAATAATTGCGTTTGAGTTAATGCCCGAAAGACATACAGGTGAAAACATAAAATATAGATTAATGGAAATATGTAAAGAATGGAACTTAATAGATAAGATATTTTGTTGTTCTACCGATAATGCAACCGCCAATATCAAATGCATCGAACTTTTGTATAACGAACCCGCTTTTACTTGTATCCTAGGTGGTAGTTTATTACATATACATTGTTGTGCTCATATTGTTAATTTATCTTGTCAAGCAGGTATTAAAAGCCTAAGTGATTTATTAGATCCCATTAGAGACATAGTGAAATGGCTTAGATTAGGACAAGTAAAAAGAAGATATAAACAATTATGTGAACATTATCAACTAAAAAAAGTATATTGGACTTTAGATACTCCTACACGTTGGGGTTCAATCCATGATTTATTAAAGAAGGCTATTGCTTATCGTCCGGTTCAACCCATGATGAAACTTGGGAACTAGCTATAGGCGTACAGAAATTAGTAGAAGCGTATGTCCACGCAACTAAGATATTTTCATATGTTTACGAACCAAACGTTCACTTAATAATAATTGAATGTATTACTATTTTTTATCATCTTCTTAGACATTCTCATGATGATACTAACGTATTTTTAAAGCCGATTCTTGCAGATATAACGGATAAGTGGAAGGCGTATTTTACTGATTTTCCTTATATTTATGGAATTCCGACAATTTTAGATTCGTGTTTTAAGACGGAAAACCTAAGTAAATTAATTTGATTTTACTACCAAGCATTAGATCGCCCGACTAATGATGTACACAATTATGTAGGAAATTGTAAAAAGCTTTTAGCAGACCTTTACGATCATTATTCTAGTATTTATAACCCCAATCGCGATACGTCTAGGCGTGCTAGCGTCTCGGCACGTCCCACTTATTATAATACCATAATAGCTAACATAATAAGTCAAGATGATAGTTTTGTAGGATCATCTTCTTCCTCCCCCTCCACTTTATATTCAAAATTAGATAATTATCTTAAACATAACTTTGAAATAGACCAAAGTTGTTATAATATTTTACAATGGTGGAAAGAAAAATCATTAAAATTCCCTATATTATCGAGAATTGCAAAGGATATCCTTGCAATTCTTGCTTCTACTATTGAGTCGGAGTCTGCTTTTAGTGCAGGTAGAAGAGTTCTAGACGAAAAGAGATCTCGTCTTGCTCCACATACTATTCAAATATGTGTTTGCAAGAAAGATTGGGATCAAGCGGAGGTCCGAACACAAGGACTAAAGAACGATGATGATCAAGACGACGATGATCCATAGATGATGATGGATACATCTGCAGCATCGTCGGGAGGAGAGTCGACGGAAGCATCTAACCAACCGGGTGATGATGACGATGACGATGACGAATAGGATCATGAATATCGGACAACGATCAATCAACATTCAACAACTACAAATAAAAGGTATGACAAAGAACTACGTGGGCTTTGATTCTTTCGGGATACGTAGGCAGCTTAGTATTCCTTCGGGATACTAGGTTCAAGTCCATTCTCTCCCCTTTTTTTTATTAATCATCTTTATCGTTTCTTATTAATTTATTTTTTTCGTTCTTTTTAGTAAATATTTTAATAACGATGACAAGCAATGTATTTTGCTAATAATCAAGTAATCAACAAAGGTACGTCCGCATTATTATAGTATTTTAATATTTTTATATTAAAATTAAAGGAAAAAAAAAGAATGTAACTGATGGTTCGACCCACTCGACCCGGGAGTTGGAACCGCCAGAACCGTCTCATGAACCGCCAATGAACCGTTTGGAACCGCCCGGAACCGGAACCAGAACCGAAAATGTTTGGGTCAGGTTCCAGATGGAACCGAAACCGGAACCGGGTGGAACCAGAATCGGATGGAACCGGAACGGAACCAGCCCAACCCGGACCGTAGCTAAGGAGTATATTGCAAGATCAAACACATATAACCAAGATGAAATAGATGAGGTTCATGAGCAATGGACAAAGTACTTTAGATCCAACTTTTTGTTAAATAAGATGTAATTTTAATTTGTACAAGCAACATATAGTAGTTTACTACGTTTCGATCATATATATTATGTAATCATATAAATAAGTGTAGTAGTGGATGTTATGTAAAACAATATTTTCTAATTAATGTACGTATTATTCAATCGTATATTATATATATTATAGCCTCGAATGACTTCTATAGATATATATTATATTAATAATCCCTTGTCGATAAAGATATATAGGCTATAAATTTATTTTTAATTAAAAAAAAAGTCATTTGTATCCAAGGTTCAAACAAGGGATACTATCGTTTGTTTGAAACAAATGATACAAATAAGGGTTATTTGTATCGTGTGTTTCAAACAGGCGATTCAAATAACTTGCTATTTGTATCGTTTGTTTCAAATAGGCGATACAAATAGCCTGTTATTTGTATCCCCTGTTTCAAACAGGAGGATACAAATAACCCTTATTTGTATCATGGGTTTTCAAACGATACAAATAATATGTTATTTGTAACCCGCTTGTTAGTAACCCTCAATATAAGATATAAATAAGCTTTAAAATAAGACACAAATAAGGATTTTTTTTACTAGTGATTATTTACAAAGTGGTGAATCAAGTTATCAGATATACTTTTTAAAGAAATTAATTAAAATTTTTGTTTTTGATCTAAAAGTGATCAATTTTGACATGAACGTGATCATATTGAGACAATTGATCACAAGATTAGCTAAAGGAATTTAGCCGATGACCTTTCTCGAGCCGTTAGACTCTTTGACCGCACTCTCCTCTATAAGTCGCTTTGTGTGTTTGTTTCTCTTGGCACCATGGGGTGCCATAAATGATAGAGTTTGGAGTGATATTTTGGTGGATGTTCAGTCTCTTTTATCACAGGCATATGACGCATTCAAAAAGTCATGTGGTATGGAAACTAATTCTTGGAATGCTTCAGCTCGTCAAAGTTAACGTAGATGTAGCAAGCTTTAAATTTAAGGAATTACAAGCCGCAATATCTGATGTTCATATTGGAGTTGGAGATTAAAACTTTGAAATTTGCAATGAGATAGGCTAATAATGGAGTGAAGTATTTATGTCTTGAGCTGGATGCGTATAGAGTTTTTCATAAGTTTTTCAAGCTATGAAAAACTCTAAAACTGATATGTCAGAGTAGAGTTATTATTAATCATTGTAAAAATCATAGTGACGATTTTATGTCTTGTTCATTTTCTTTTGTCTCTTGAGTCATTGAGTGGATGTTGTATAATATATAAATGGAAGATTATCCTTTTTTTCATCCAATTGATTATTTTGAAAGGAATAAAATGAAAAAGGAGTCTCCTTTTATCTCATAAAAACTCAATTGTAATTTTAAATGAAATGAAAAAGGAATCTTTTTTTTAAATAATATTTTAGAATAAGAAAAATCATAAGAAACTATCTAATCTATGCACTTTTTTTTAAAAAACTACCTTATCTGAAGTTTTTTACAAATAAACTACATAAAATAACACAAATGTTTGCAAATGACTACCTTTTAAGTAATCACGTGCCACAGGCGTGCTTGTCAAAGTGTTAAACTAACAGTCAACTGACGATATTCGTTAAAAGGTAGTCATTTGAAAATATTTGTATTATTATAGGTAGTTTTTCGCAAAAAATTTTAGATAAGGTACTTTTTTAAAAAAAGGTGTATAGATTAGGTAGTTTATTATAATTTTTCCTTTATATTATGCTAAATAATAGGAGTATATTTTTGTATTGTGTGATACTATTCATTAAGTAACTGGGAAGCGACACATCAAAAGGTATACCTATCATCTAGCCTATACCTACCAACTAGCCTATATCAATTTTTACAAACTCTCCTTTGAGGCACAACCATTTATTAGAAACAACTAGAAACAATGACATCACATCATCATCATAACAAACATTGAGCAACCCAGTAATATTAAAATTACCATGTTCATTCAAATTGAAAACCATTTTGGATCTACAATTAGAAGGGATAAATAGAAAGATGATTACCAATTCAAGACATTGTTGTGAATTTACAAAAGGCAGAGAACTTGGAAACGCTAGGGTTAAAAAAATTAGGGCTGGAAAAAGGCAAAAACAAAGGATCAACTTGTTTAGCAACACTAACAGATGAAAAGTGAGAATTGAAAAATCCTAGCCTTGGTTTAGAGTGCGACGCAAAGACGACAGATTGAGATGCCCTTACACCCATTCCAAAGACGCAATAGTAGAATCATCAAACCACCCTCACTAAGGCAGAGCTGCATACAGATCGTGCATTTATCTAGTTAGAACAGTCGCTGCAGTGAGAAAACAAACTACCAGGTAACACAAACCAATGATCATACATTTAAAACTAGTAAATCTCTGCTAAACATTTCAATAATTTGGAGTATGTATTGCAAGGTTTCTTTGAGGTGATTATGAACTTTTGTGGGTTTCGAAATTTGTATGGGAACATAGAGTTATTTAGATTATTTTTTCAGTAGTGTTTCTTGATGCCTTATTGCTACCTGTAGTTGTATGCATCACCAGTTTGATTATATGACCTAAAACTTTGTAATAATTGCTTAATCTTTAATTTTTTGGTTAATGTTGGATGAGTTGAGGAGCAAATAAGTTTCTTCAGTTGTTGATGGTCTTTATTTTTACTCTAGACCTGTTGAGATTTATGTTCCCGCAACAGGTTTTGTGTTGGTTGTGTCTTGTACTAGATTTTGTTTCCGCTGTAGTTTTATCCTCGGCCTCATTAATGAATGGTATATTCTTCTAGCAGCCTATTCTCCATGTTTAACTAATGTAGGAGCAATATTTCCTAGTAGGCAAGCCTTTAATAGAAGATTGCTTACAATAAATAAGGGTTCACAAATATGCAAATGATTAGAAGGTCTTCAACACTACAGTAGCTTGTACGTAGTAGTTTTGTAATCCGCATGCTTAGTGTATAATCTATGGCTGAGATCAAATTTTAATCAAGAGTTTAGATTAGTTGCTTAGCTGATTAGAGTTAAAAGTGATATGGTAAGTGCCAAACTTGTAAAATACATATCTCTCTTCAACAACTTTATTTTAATATTCTAATTTCAAACCAATCATACCCATAAGCCTAATATCGATTCTAATTCTTATTGATTTTAAATATTGTTAGTTATATTAAATACAATCATTAAGCTGATGTTAGAACAATAATACTGTCAAAACTTTATCATTTCAATGATTAAGTATATCTTATTTTGCAATGCTGTTAATTTGAACCTATGAACATTGCATAGTTTTTCTACCGATGAATAAAGATCAGCGTAATAATTTCTTTGAAGGTTGCATGAAGCAGCCTGTCGCTTTATTTTCTTAGTTTTGGCTGCATTCTGGCGATCCTGGGTAGAAAGAACGGCACGATGACTAGCAGCTTCCTATGACCTTCATCAGGTTCCGATTTCTTAGGCTACAATCAAGGTTATTAGGATCGAGATTCTACCTAAGATCGGTGAGGGAGTAGGATCGAAATCGGTAGAATCGGATCGTAGGATCGTGTGATCCTACGAATATGCATTAATAAGCTTTGAATTACTGATTATCAATTATATTTGTTATCTTTTTAATTTTTAAGGTAAGGTATAAGTAAAATCTTATTTGACTTCATCTCTTACGTTTTTGTGAAAAAAATACTTTTAATAATCATTTCAAACAGCAAATTATGAAAAACTTGAATTTTATAATAATGTCGATATAATTATTTTAAGTTTTTATATACATGTAGTGAAATCTGTATTATACGAAAATAATTACGATTGCAATTACCCATGTAGAATCGGATCGTTGGATCGTGGGATCGTAGAATCGTGTTATGATCATACCACCTAAATTCTTGAGCCAAGTAGGATCGCATGATTCTACCTCATTAAGATCCTACCTACGATCCGGATCGATCGCCTATTTTTGGATGGTAAGATCGTAGAATCGTAGATCAGAATCGGAATTCTGATAACTATGGCTACAATGTCTAGCAAATCAGCTTGTGTTCACAATTTACAATTTCTCTGAGGTAGCAAATTCCATGTGGCTTTTCCTAAGTCATTGTATATAGAGAGCCACACAATTCTAAGAGAAATTAAAGGCTTTTCGTAATTCTATCAGAAATCAAATTGTGAATGACTCTTTTTGTTACAATTAGATAAGGATGTAATCATTAATTTTAGACACGAACAACATTGCATTCCAATTGTTCATAAGTTATTTTTCATAGTACAAGATCAATTCAATTTTGGGATTTTTCACCTCTCAAAATGTGCTATTGTTTTTCTTTTGTTCTTGCAGACTTAAAAAAAAACAAGATAATATACTACTATAGCTCATTAAACACATTCTTATAATCATAAAAATATCTACAATAATCATAAGTACCTACTTATACATGTAAAATAGCTATTGGTGAACCGGTATAATACCTATTTCTACCGGTACAAAAAATTACCATGACTCATTAAAATGCCCTACGTCTAATGATAAAAAATGTCTACTATATTTACTACTATGGTGGCGTATATGTATATATAGTGTTAAATTTTGGACACAGACACATGAAACATAAATAGAAAGAAAAAAAAGGGGAGTCTTTGCTGCTTTCAATTGATAAAAAAATGATTCATTACAACCCACAATTGAGTATATACACACATATATATAGGGGAAACATAAGGACAAGAGATGGGAGTTAGTTATAACAAATTTTGTTATAACAACCTAACTAACTAAGCAAAGAGTCAATTAAGAACCTATTCACTAAACTAACACTTGCAGATCGCAATGAGGCACATATGGATAGGGTTCTCCTTGTAAGCTTATTGTAGGAAGCTGTTAGACTACTTAACTAGCCATTGATGCTGCACACACTGATGCTCCACAAACTTATGCTTCATACACTAGTGCTTCACAGAATTGTCCCTTCACACACTCGTCCCTTGATGCAATCTTGAGTTCTTCCCTTGTTGTGTGCTATACTTAACATCCCCCCTCAAACTAGAATGGGGGTACACCATGCCTAGTTTTCCCAAAAGAGTGTTAACCTGAGGAGAAGGAATGACTTTAGTTAGAATGTCTGCTAATTGATGTGTAGTTGGAAGATATGAAAGCTAATGGAGCCCTTCCAAGACTTTGTCTCTTGTGAAGTGGCAATCAACCTCTTTATGCTTTGTGTTGTCATGAAAAACAAGTTTATTAGCATTATTTATGGCAGATTAGTTATCACAATGTAGAGTTATTGGTTTGAGGTTTTGTAGATCAAGTTCTTCTAAAAGTCTGATTACCCAAGTAACCTCAGCAGCTGTGAATGCCATGGCTCTATACTCAGCCACTACATTGTACCTAGATACAGTCTCTTGCTTCTTTGACTTCTGTGAAATGGGTGAATGACCTAGCATGACCAAGTAACCAATCACAGATCTTATGAAATCCATACAGGCACTCCAGTCACTATCTGAAAATTCCTTAAATGTCATCTTATCTGAGGCCCTAAGGAGAATTCCCTGACCACACATTCCAATGTAGATCAGTAGGTCTTTGCAGAAATTAACTTAAAGTTTGCACAACATAGGACAGATCAGGTCTAGTGTTAGTAAGGTAGTTCAACTTTCCAACTATACTTCTATAGGGAGTTGGATCCTCTTAAGATGTTCCTTCTAATCTTGAGAATTTTAGATGTAAAGGTAAAGGTGTTAGGGACTTCGTTTGCTTATTTTGGAAGTGTTCTTAGAGAAGGTCTTTAGTAAACTTATTTTGAGATAGAGCTATGCCATTAGTTAGGTAGTGGACTTCTATTCCAAGGTAAATGTGTAATTTTCCTAGGTCTTTGTTGCAAAAAGAGCTATCAAGATGGGACTTAATCAAATATATGTCATAAATATCACTACTTGTGAGTATGATGTCATCTATATACACAACTAATATTGTTATGTTAGCTTCTTTCCTTTTAACAAATAGGGAATAATCATTCTTTGATTGCTTATAACCTTGTTTGAGTAGCTCTTAAAGAAGTTTTGCAAACCATTGCCTTGAAGCCTGTTTAAGGCCATACAAAGTTTTGGTGAGTTTGAAAACTAATTCTTTTTCTTTGATGTATCCTAGGGGTATCTGCATATAGAGTTCCTCCTTCAATTCTCCATGCAAAAAAGCATTGTTTACATCTAATTGTGAAGAGTCCAACCCTTACTGGCTGCTACAACAATGATGCACCTGATAGTAGTCATTTTCACAATCAATTCCATGCTTTTGATTGTATCCATTGGCTATTAATCTAGCCTTGTATCTCTCCTATGTTCCATCAACCTTTTGATTGACTTTGAACACCCAGTTGCACCCTATTGCCTTCTTCCCTTTTGGGAGGGAAACTATTTCTCAAGTGTTGTTCGTTTCTAGGGCTCTTAGTTCTTTATCCTTGGCTTCTTTCCACAAGGAGTTGCCAATGGCTTCTTTAAAACTCTTTGGTTCATAATGTTGATCAAGAAAATGTGATTGGGTGTTAAAGGTTGTTATGTATTTGTGCTTAACCGATCCATACCAGTGTTTGGCAAGATTACAATGGTAATCCTTTAAGTGTGCTGGTGTGGTTTTAACCCTTTATGACTGTCTGAGAGTGACCCCCTGATCTGTGTCTATGGGGAGTTCATTATGAGAATCTGTAGGATTTTAATCATGTGTATTTGTGTTGGTAGTATTATTGTCAGAAGAATCATTTAAAGATTGTTTTTCTTCATCATGTGTGTCTTCTGTTATGACTGAGGTAAATTCATTTATATAATTGAAGTCATCCAAATTGGTGTTTTGCTTAGTGTTGTTTCGTAAGTCAGAACACTCAAGGAGAAAGAAAGCTTTTAGTTCATTCATATTAGACTTATCTTTCATAAAATAAGATGGGAATAGTCTTTCATGAAAGACTACATCCTTGGTGATAACCTGAGTATTGGTCTCCATGTTGAAGACCTTATAACCCTTTTCGTGAACCAAATATTCCAAGAATATGCAATTTTGTGCTCTTTGTGAGAACTTGTGTCTACCTTGTTTAGTATTTACAAAACACAAGCACTCAAACACTTTCAAGTGTTCTAAGAAGGGTTTTGTGCCATGAAACTTCTCATATGGTGTGATACCACCAAGGACCGTTAGTGGCATCCAATTGATAAGGTGCACAACACATTGTACACAGTCTCCCCAAAATTTCATGGGGGATTAGATTGAAAGAACAAACACCTTGTTGTTTCAAGGATATGTTTGTGCTTTCTTTCTATAACCCCATTTTGCATGGGGGTTTCAGCACAGCTGATTTGCCGTTTGATTCCATGAGCAAGTTAGAACTCAAGAGCTGTGCCTTTTGTTAACTCGAGAGCTGTGCCTTTATTATTGATAAGAAATATCCAATACATCCTACTATAGTCATCCACTATAGTAATGAACATCTTACAATTATTCCTAGAAACATATCTAAAAGGCCCTCATATGTCTTTATGGAGTAATTCTGATGGTGACATAGTCTTGCTAGTGGAAGTAGAATAGGCATTCCTTCTTTGTTTAGCTTTAGGAAATATTGTGCCGAACAATTTATTTATGCATGATTGGCTCTTCAATTCTGGCATAAGTAACTCAAGTCTTGGCATGGGCATATGTCCCACTCTAAGATGCCTTAATTTAGCTTTATTCATGATAGAGTCACTGTTAGTTGGAGCATTTGAGCTGTTCAACCCATTTAATTTGTTTGTGTAAGGCTTTGCATTCTTATTTTTAGCTTCTATGATGCACAAACCCTTGCTTTCTTTACCAAGAAGCCAAGGCTTCGTCATCAATGCTTCCTAGACAAAACACCTATTAGTGTTGAAATAAACTTTGCATTTCATGTCAGCAGATAGTTTACTAATTGAAATGGGATTCTATTTAAACTTTGAATGTAAAGAACATTATGCAAGACAACACCATTCTGTAAAAAAACACAATTCCTTTGAATTTAACTTTGAGTTTAGAACCATCTGGAATGGTCACCTCATGACTTTCTTGATCAATGGATTTGTATAATGCAAATTTATGAAGACCATTGCACATGTGGTTCGAAGCACCACTGTCAATGATCCACAAATTTGCATCATATGAGGCTAAACAATTGAAACAACCCAAACCACCATAAACAGTATAACAATACTGTCCACAAAGCACAGCGGAAGACTTATAAAAGTCTGGGCTGAATCCGACCTGTGGCTCAATAGCCACTGCAAACTAATATCAGATTATTTAAAACTTTTTACATTAAATAAGTAAATACTATTTACAAAAAACATTTTGGAATTATTACAATTTAATTTACAAATATCTAATTTACATTGTATTTCAAAAAGAAGTCCTCGCCTCGCAAGTAACACATAATACAAGTAGGCATCGTCTCCACATCAAAGCTAACCTGAAAATGGATCTATCCTCCGTAAGGGATAGGCCCCATCAAGAACTGTCAACAATTGAATTGTTGAGTAATCAAACAAACTATTACATTTATATACAAGTCATTTACAAATATCTCCAATTCAATCTTTTGCTCATTTGGTATCTCCTTATGAAACATTAATTTATCAAAACTCAAACACTTTTAAAAGAACGTTTGGTATTGACATAAAGACGACTAAGAACCTTTGGTTCATAGTGTCAAAACACGGCTATAACTTTACAAGTTAATAGCGAAATCAAAATACGGCTATTACTTTACAAGTAAATAGCGAAAGGCAAAATACGACAAATGAAACATATAAATTCATTCGCGAAACAAACAAAACTTGATATACCAAACGTATTTATTGAAAACTCATATTAAAACAATAATATAACAATACTTTAAAACGTGGGAATATATGGACCGTCAGGAAGTAGGCTTAATCTAAATCCTGATAATACGAGTGATCGTCATCACCAAAAATACGGTTCTTGCAAGAACGAAACGGGATCGGGGGCTTGAGACCGATCTGAATAACCATTACCTATTATCAAGCTATAGAATTTCATAATAATCAGGATATGAATATCCGTTGCCAATTCCCAAAAACAGACATTTTTCAATGTCGAACATTTCAATATAAAACAAAACAATAATTCACTTGATTTTCTTTGAAATAAATAATCATACTTCATTTCATAAAACCATATTTCAAGACTCATATTTTAGAAGGCAATATCATAGAAAACATGCATTTAATAAAGACTAGAAAACAAGGTCAAACATAGTCAAAGTCCAAAATTTTGAACACAAAAAATTATATGATTTTACTCAGATTTCATTAGCAATAATACCACACCTTATATAACATTACTTGAAGTTTGAAATTCTTAAATTAAATTCAAAAGATAATAGCGTTTGTAGGATTACCTTTATGAGCAAATTCTTCAACCAAAAATCAGATTAGAAAACCAAAGAACTTCATTGATGCATTTGAATAAACACTTTGTGTGCATCAACTTCTAACTTCAAAAGATAAAGATTCAAGCTCCCTTTTTGCATCACCATCAATAATACTCAACAAAGAAAGAATAATAATCCTAATTTGATCTCAAATACCCAATAAATAACCCTAAACATCCAATTTATTTTATAATTTCTAATCCCACTTTATAAATTCCATTTAGTACTATATCAGGACACCTGTTAGTATATTGGTCATAACTTTCGCATACGAACTCGTATAGAGATGATTCAAGTGGTTACGCGACCATGACTCAGAGCTCTACAATTCTTATGCAGACACTAAAACCCACAAACGATTACAGCTGCCCCAAAAATGCTAAAACAGAATGCTGATTCTCGATTCCCATGACAGCCTGTTAGTATTTCACCATTTTGAACATAACTCTCTCATACGAACTCATTTCGGGGCGATTCAAGTGCCCACGCGACCACGACTTGGGTCTCTACAAATCGCATGCAGACATAAAAACCCAAAAACAACCATAGCTATCTCGAAAATAGTCATGAACGAAAGAAACAGAACTTTGTAAAAATTATATGAACCCTTGAATTTACCCAATTGATATAACAATCACATCAATTTCATGCTCAAAACTATGGATTTAATTTAAGAATAAAGAGTGTAGATGGAGATTTTACCTTTGCTAACAATATATCAAGTTCTTAAAACTTTCTACTTCAATTATAATCAATTCTCCAAATTGATGATGGAACTAGCTTGATATTACCCAAATATAACTCTTCTTATCTATATCTTGATAGAATTGGACCTAAAACCCCCAAACCCTAACAGTGGGGTTGAGTTGAGAGAGAAAGGAAGGATTTAATTGCTGATTTTTTTTAGTTTATGATGAAGAGGAAGTTAAGAAAAGTTTCTTAAGAGAAAGACAAAAATTGCATTGTCATGCTTGATGTGGCACAAAATCACGTAACGCACAAACATATATTCATCTCACAAACAATTCGATAGACGGCTCATTGGGATAGATTAGATCAACAATACCCCCCCTGGAAACGTATAGGAGGTTTTCTCCTCGTACGGCTCGAGAAAAATGATTCAAGGTTTAGGTATATAAATAATTAAATAAATCCCTAAAATACTGAAATGAATTAAACTACGAATTTAATCCTTGTCATTTCTTTATTTCCTAAAAAATCATTTGTATACTCATAACTCAAGTTGAATAACTCTTAAATAGCTCAAAAGAAAATCCTTTGGCATTTCATTTATTGAGCAGTCTCAAATACCCTTTTGTCTCATTTAGAATCCATTTGAATTCGGTATTCTGATCCAAATCCAATTATTGCGACAATTAACAATTAGAAAGGGTATTTTCTTGTTCCGGAAATCTTTATCTTTTTTTTTTGAATCATTGGGTTTAGACATTACTTCGTAGATTTTTAATCCTTTCAAAAATGGCAGCAACATGCCTTTTTGTTATTTCTTTCTATCAAAAAATCAAATCATACGAACGGCGGATTCCCCACGATATATATCGAATAAGGTCTTATCAATTCCAACAAAAGATTTTCTTTTGGGATTTGAAACTTTTTTTTATTTTAAATTTTAATCCGTTCGATTTCTCTGTCAAAGATATCCTTACGAAGTTGTTAAAACTTATTGATTAACACTAACCCTAGACCCTTCTCTTTTCCCTTGAGAAATAACTCAATACTTTACTACTCGAGCTCCATCATGTACTAGTTCCATTACATCCGAACAAAAAATGCAATGCCGCTTCGAGTGGAACAGAGCAAAGGATGTCGAGTCAAGAGCATCCTTTCTTATAGAATAGAATGATGGATATAAGAATCCACACCAGATCATGTCCTTCAAGTCGCACGTTGCTTTCTACCACATCGTTTCAAACACTAGTGGAAAAAAACGTATTGGCTGCTGCTAATTGGCTGCGATTTTTAGATATACGTAGCTAATAGGAGCAATATAAAATTTGGGTCAAAAAAAAAAATAATCAAAGGCTGCGGTTTATGGAACTGTCCGCAGCCAAAATACCAAATTTCAAAAAAAAAAAAAACACTCAATGGCTGCGGTTATGCTATGTCCGCTGCCAATACTCCATTCATAAAATTAAAAAACGCTCCATGGCTGCGGGTGATGCTCTGTCCGCAGCCAATACTCTATTCATAGAATTCAAAAATGCTCAATGGCTGTGGTTATGCTATGTCCGCAGCCAATACTCCATTCATAAAATTAAAAAACGCTCAATGGCTGCTGGTGATGCTCTGTCCGCAGCCAATACTCTATTCACAAAATTAAAAAATTCCGCCTATTAACGTTCATCTCTAAAAACCTACTGTTTGCATTGCCTCTTCTTCTTCCTTATTGCGATTTTCTTCAAATTCCACCTATTGTTCTTCAATCTTCTTCAAACTCAACGAAAACTTCTTAAATCTACAAGCTATTCTTCTTCAAACTCGATGAAATCTTCTTCAATCTTCTTCAAATTGCTGTAGGTCTTTCTTCTTCAAGCTCTCAAACCCACGAACAAGTTCATTCAAGCTACGTTTCAAGCTACTATTCATTCAAGCTCTCAAACCCACGAACAAGTGGTTGTTCACCCACGAAATTAGGGCTTCATTAGTTCTTGTTCTTATTTAAGGTATAATTTTTTAAAGCTCATTTTAAGTGTTCAAGTTCATTGTAATGTATACTAATTTTGTTTGTTTTTTTTTTCTCATTGTAGGTTACTACCTTCTTCAACCTTCTTAAATACCCACAAATATTAGGTAATTAATTTCTTTGAATATATTAAGTTATATTTTTGATATGTTTGTGTTTGTAACTATAAATGTTGATTTTATTTAAGATTGTGATTTTATATATGAAATGTAGTTGTTATATAGAAGTTTTACATTTTACCTAGTTTTTATAATTAGTTTGTTCATTAGAATATACATAATATTATTATGGTTAAATTAGAGTTGAATGAATGTGGTTATTATAATAAATAATTTGTTATTAGAATATACATAATGTTATTATGGTTAATTAGGGTTAAATGAGTGATTATACCATAGTTAGTTAATTCGGATTAAGTATAAATTTTCATTTATGTGTATTAATTTTGTTTGAAATTAGGATGACAAAAGATCGTAAAATGGCTTAAACTTGGTTTGTTATGCACGAAACTTGGCACACTATTTGGTACATATTATTGTGTTGAAGTGGTTAGAATCGAAAATAAATGTCATATGCTTGAAATTACGTGTTAAGTTGCGTTTTTAAGTGTTTTGAAGCATTTTTGTCACTTTCGTGCGTAAAATGGCTTAAACATGGTTTGTTATGCACGAAACTTGGCACACAACACTATTTGGTACAAATTATTGTGTTGAAGTGGTTAGAATCGAAAATAATTGTCATAAGCTTGAAATTACGTGTTAAGTTGCGTTTTTATGTGTTTTGAACTATTTTTGTCACTTTCGCGCGTAAAATGGCTTAAACTTAGTTTGTTATGCACGAAACTTGGCACACAACACTATTTGGTACATATTATTGTGTTGAAGTGGTTATAATCGAAAATAATTGTTATATTCTTGAAATTACGTGTTAAGTTGCGTTTTTAAGTGTTTTGAACTATTTTTGTCATTTTCGCGCGTAAAATGGCTTAAACTTGGTTTGTTATTCACGAAACTTGGCACACAACACTATTTGGTACATATTATTGTGTTGAAGTGGTTAGAATCGAAAATAATTGTCAAATGGTTGAAATTACATGTTAAGTTGTGTTTTTAAGTGTTTTGAACTATTTTTGTCACTTTCGCGCGTAAAATGGCTTAAACTTGGTTTGTTATGCACGAAACATGGCACACAACATTATTTGGTACATATTATTGTGTTGAAGTGGTTAGAATCGAACATATTTATCAAATGCTTGAAATTACGTGTTAACTTGTGATTTTAACGGGTTTTAATCGTTTTTGGCACTAACATATATAATATATTTTTTCATAGTGTTTTCACCGAAATAATAGCATTGACTGCGGCTACTACATTCTTAAGTTTATGGATACTATCATACAAGCCGTGAAGAACGTCGGGATGGAAAATATTTATTAATTTATTAGAAAATCTAATTATATATGTATTAGCACCTTTAATTATTTCATATAATTTTATGTAGATTTTATACGACAATCCATGGGAAACACGCAAATTGACGGACACGGAAATGCGCGAAGTGAAAGAAAAAGTTGCCGTGTATCTTGCTAATTTATGTTGGTAGCTAGTTATGTTTCGTAGTAATTATTTTCGAACATTAATTAGGACTTATGTATATAAATTATATATTATATATATTTTATTTGTATATAAATAAATTATTTATTATTATATTGTAATGGTAATGGTGATTATAGCTGCTGCATTATTGTTAATTATTTTATTATTTTATAATGGTGATAATATATACAATAATTATTAAAACAAAAAAAAACAGAAAAAAAAATCCCTATAGGCTGCGGACATAGGGCAAACCGCAGCCTATAAGGTGCCCGAAAATCGGAAAAAAAAAATATCTTATAAGCTGCGGTTTTGCCCTATGTCCGCAGCCTATAAGTGTTTGTTTGGCTGCGTTTTTAAACCGCAGCCTTTCTTTCAAGCTATCAGCTACTACCACAAGTGCTGGGGTCTAAAACTGCAGCCTTTGGTGGCCTTAAAACCGCAACCAATAGGCTTTTTTCCACTAGTGAAACGAAGTTTCACCATAACATTCCTCAAATTTGGAACCGGTATGCGGTTGATTCAATTATGGAATCATGAATAGTCATTGGTTCAGTCAGGACAGTCAATACATATATATTATATGGAATATATCTTAAGTTATTATTTAGTAATGGAATGTTAATTAGTAATGGAATGTTAATTTTTTTTACAATTTACAATACAATAAAAATAAAGATGACATCGCTAAGCAATCAAAATCTATCTTTCTTTTTGAGTTTAATAAAAATAATCAATAAAAGAAATCGAAATTGAATAATATATTAGATTGGTATTAGATTGGAAAAATCCAAGTTCGTTTCCAGGATGAAGCAAAAAAAACGAAATTAACTTCGTAACTTCTATTTCTATATTATATATGTCTATATTATATATGAATATTTATAGAGGATGTATATCTGATTAAAGGAATACTTTTTTTTGGAATTCAAATTTGATGAAATGTGAAAAAAAAAAGATAAGATTCATTTTCGTTAAAATCATTAGTAGTTTAGTAGAAAGAATACAATTCTATTTTAAACCTTATAAACAGAAAAATAGAATCTTAAATTACATATATTCTGGGACGGAAGGATTCGAACCTCCGAATAGCGGGACCAAAACCCGATGCCTTACCACTTGGCCACGCCCCAATTCGATTTCTATTCAACATTAATAAACACTAATATTGTTATTGATTGTTCGTCAATTCCAGCCTAACTATCAAAAAAAATCAACTTGATTCTGTTGTTAGAATTTTGACACGTGTAGATATAGAATTCAAATGAATTTATTGATCATTACACAGAATTCCATTAAGATATTGTATGAAAGTAAAATTTCTTCTATTCTCCATTGAGAATAGAAGGTTTTTTGATTGAGTGAGTAAGTTAAAAAAAAGAACGATTTTTTTCTTCATTTTTTTTTTATATCAATAACTCAACCAAAATGCAATAAAAAAAAATGTCTGTTATGCTTAATATCTTTAGTTTGATCTGTCTTAATTCGGCCCTTTATTCGAGTAGTTTTTTCTTTGCCAAATTACCTGAGGCCTATGCTTTTTTGAGTCCAATTGTAGATTTTATGCCAGTCATACCTCTACTCTTTTTTCTCTTAGCCTTTGTTTGGCAAGCTGCTGTAAGTTTTCGATGAGATCTTTCATCTTGTCCTAAAAAAATGAATGATTTTTTCGAGAAAAATTATTCTAATATTAGAATAATAAATAAGAAATAATTGATAAAATCAGACAAGTCTTACAGTATGAACTCTTGATTCAAAAATATTAATATTTATGAATAAGGACAATCCATATCGTCTCATTTTCCGATTATAAGTATTTTTCGTAAATGAAAAACTTTAAGTGGGTATAATAAAATTATTAAAATTATTGATAAGTAAGATAATAATGGATAAGATAATGATAATAATAACTTCATTTTTGATTTATTTTTATTAGAATTTCCATTTTTTTTTTTCGATTTTGAAAAACTACTTGAGTTTTCGACGTCAAATCAAATTTCAAATTCAAATTATATTTTATATTATAGGATATATGGTATAAAAATAGAGAATCTATTCTCTTTTTTCCAAAAAAAATAATCTTGGAGATTGTGTAATGCTTACTCTCAAACTCTTTGTTTACACAGTAGTAATATTTTTTGTTTCTCTCTTCATTTTCGGATTCCTATCTAATGATCCAGGACGTAATCCTGGGCGCGAAGAATAAGACTAAAAAGGGGTTATTTGGCTGGTATTAGCATATGTGTTGCTTGATCTGGAGTGCCGTTTATTCAGTAACTCAATCATTTGTTGGTATTGATCATGATCATGTGTAAATCTTGCATTGACATAGCCCCCCTTGTCATCTTGAGTAGTGGTTATGTTAGCTTTGCTCTCTTTTTTGCTTTCCCTCTTCCATGTGTTGGTGCTAAGTTTATGATTTCCTGGATAACCCACCAGTTTCCAACATTTTTCTCTTATGTGTCCACTCATTTTGCAGTGTTCACACCAAAAGACTGTCTCTTTGTTTTGTTGTTATCTTGATTGTAGCACCTGCTTGTACCTTTCTCTTGGAATTTGCGTTTTTTAGCTCTACAACCCATGTATTCATTGTTGCTCCCACCACTAGTACTCAACATGAGGCGTGTCTCTTCTTGCAAAAGAATCCTATAATCTTGGCTAGCTGTGGGAAGATCAGAAATTCTGAGCATATTGCTGCTAACGTGTTTGTACTTTTTATCAAGCTCCATTAAGAAGTTTATGACCTTAGATTTTTGTTGCATCTTGTAAATCTTCTTGGAAACATCACAAGAAGATGTTGCAAAAGTTGTACAAGTGCATGTAGGAACAAGATTCAGTGCATCAAACTCATCCCATATAGTTTTGAATTTTGTGAAGAACTCTGAAACTGTCATGTCTGGTGTTTCTACAAGAGCATTAAGTTCTTGCAAAGAGAACATCTGTGCATTGGAGCTTTGCCCATATCTTTCTCCCAATTCATCCTATATCTCTTTTGATGTCTTGAATGAGACTATGCTATTGGCTATTGAATCTTCTAAAACACCGATGATCCAATCCATTACTACATCATCTACCCTATCCCATACTTTGGTTGTTGAATTGCTAGTAGGTCTCACTGAGTTCCATCAAAAAAACCTAATTTATTTTTTCCAGTAAAGCTATTGTCATTACCCATTCCAATTTGCAAACCCTCTACCAGAAAAGACTATGTTAGCAATCTTTTGGCTAGCATATGAGGGATCATCATCATCATCATCATCATCATCATCATCATACCCAGTGTATCCGACTCATAGAAAACTATGATTAGGGTCTAGGGAGGAAATTAAAGAACGATGACAACTCATACCCATAAAGGAGAGTGCGATCAAAAAGTCCCTCGGCTCTAGAAGGGTCTTTAAAGGAGAGAAATCTGCAACTTATAAATAGAATAAATAGAATACATACAAATAACTAAAAATAAAGGTAAAAGTAAAGAAAAAGGTAAAGAGCGACAATTGAAGACAATGAACTATAACAAACGAGGGTGAAAGGGACGGGTTTAGTAGTCTAGGACGTGGATAAGGCGCCTCCAATTGCCCCCATCCCTGCTCTGGTCCTTGCAGAGGTAAAGTTCATGCATGTCACTTTTAATCTGTTCCTCCCACGATCTCCTAGGTCTTTCTCGACTTCTCTTACCTTCCACTATGATGCATTCGATCCTTCTTACTGGGGCGTTATGCGTCTTTCTGTACACATGCCTAAACCATCTCAACCTGTTCTCCCACATATTGGCGGAGATAGGTGCAACCCCTAACTTCTCCCTAAACTCGTGGTTTCTTATCCTATCAATCATGGTATTACTGTATAGGAGATGTAAGAAGTAAACTAAGGATGGGTTACTAGTAGGATCAGAATGTGGTTGTGTTTTCTAAATTCACCATGGTTGTTGTGTTTACAATGACTAATTTCCTTCAAGATCAAGAATGCTAAACAAGAAAAAAGAAAACAGAAAAATTACTAAGCATATGTAATTGAACTGCAGTTCATGCCCTTGAATCTTTTATACAAACATAGTAAACACGAATGTACGTGAATCTTTAATGTTTTTTGGTTGAACCAACCTCTGATACCATGTTAACTTTTGGACACACACACTCGTGAATCAAAAACCTAAATAAAGAAAAGGGGAGTCATAGCTCCTTTCAATTAATACAGAATGATTCATTATAACCCACAATTGAGTATATACACACATATATAGGAGAAACATAAGGGCAAAAGAGGGGACTTAGTTATAAGTTATAACAGAATTTTGTTATAACAACCTAAATAACTAAGTAAAGAGTCAATCAAGAACCAATTCACTAAACTAACATGTGCAGATCCTAAAGAGGCACAGGCTGATAGGCTGCTCCTTGTAAGCTTATTGTAGGAAGCTACGGGACTACTAAACTAGCCACTGATGCTCCACACACTGATGCTCCATACACTTGTGCTTCATACACTGATGCTTCACACCCTTATCCCTTGATGCAATCTTGAGTTCTTCCCTTATTGTGTGCTATACTTAACATAGAGTAAATAAATTCTATAGTGTGGAAGCCAATACAAATAAAGTCTATCAAATAAACAAATTTTCATATTTAATGATTCATAAAAATGGTGGGTTTTTTTAGTCATCCACTTCCTTTTTTCAAGAAGGAAGCAATACAAAGACATGAGCCTTGTTTGGATGGAGAGAAATGGAGGGAAAAGGAAGGAAATGATTTGGAGGGATTAAGATCCCCTTGTTTAGAGAGCAAAAAGGGAGGGAGTGGATTTAAATAGAAGGGATTTGGAGGGATTAAGTCCCTTTCCTTGCTATACAAACAATGAGTTTTCTCCCTTGCTTTACCTCCCCCTCCTTTCTCTTCCTTTCCTTTCTTTTCCCTTCCTTTCTTTTCTCTCCTAATTTGTTATCCAAACATAGTTTTGGTGATGGACTTATGGCGATGTTAACACATGGTTCTTACAATTAAGTCCACCAGAAGGACAAATTCCCTTCATGAAAATGGTGTTTCATAGGCCATATTCAAAGTTTAGGCACACAAAAATACTATGGTGGAAGAGAAAAACAACTTCTTTATACCCAATTACACTAATTCAAGTGTTTTACTTAGTCGATTTGCTTGATTTTGAGTAAAACACAGATTTGGGTTTTCAATATTATGTTCTATATTCATCATTGATAAGAACGGGTATAAATACATCAAGCTACCTAGGGTTACCGAAAATAAAACTATACAAATATGTTAACTACTATAATTACAAATATACTGAAGATATTAATATTCTCCATATATTCTAACACTCCCCCTCAAGTTGAGTCATCGGGTATTCGATACCCAACTTGCAAAAAACTTCTTCAAAGAGCTGCGTTCCTACTGCTTTCGTGAGGATGTATGCAAGTTGATCCTTGGACTTCACATGAGGTAGCTTGATTATGTCTGCTTCGAGTTTCTCCTTTATGAAATGTCTATCTACTTCAACGTGTTTCGTCCTATCATGCTGAACTTGATTTTCTGAGATATTGATTGCAGCTTGATTATCACAATATAGATCACAACTTTCATTTGGAGCAAACCCCAGTTCTGTCAATAATTTTCGGAACCATAGGATTTCTTGAATTCCCTTTGCAACCCCTCTGAACTCTGCTTCTGCACTTGACAATGCAACCACTTTCTGCTTCTTACTTCTCCATGTCACTAAATTTCCTCTTACAAGGGTGAAGTATCCTGGCGTTGACTTTCTGTCATCTCTATGACCTACCCAATCAACATCAGTATATGCCATGAGGTTTAAGAGACCATTCTTCCGATATAACACTCCTCTGTCGAGATTTCCTTTAAGGTATATTATAATGCGAAAGACTGCCTCCATGTGTTGAACCTGTGGTTTATGCATAAATCGACTAACCACACCTACTGCATACACAATGTCTGGTCGTGTGTGGGCTAAGTAGATTATCTTCCCCACCAATCTCTGGTACTGCTCACGATTTGCCAGTTCTCCATCCTCAAGTATTTGCAACCCATGATTCATCATCATCGGAGTCTCGATCGGTTTGCAATCCATCATCCCGGTCTCAGCTAACAAGTCAAGAACATATTTCCTTTGGGATATGAAGATTCCCTTGTTTGATCTTAAAACCTCAATACCCAAGAAGTATTTGAGCCTACCCAGATCTTTCATTTCGAACTCATGAAACAAATTCTGATTAAGATTCTAGGTTTCAACTCTATCATCTCCCGTGATGATTATGTCGTCGACATAGATTATCAAGCATGTTATCTTCCCTTCTCTCTTCCTCAGAAAAAGAGTGTGATCAGAGTGGCTTTGTCTGTAACCGAATGTCCTCATAGCAGAAGTAAACCTCCCAAACCATGCCCTAGGAGACTGTTTCAACCCATATAGTGCGTTTTTCAATCTGCAGCCTTCTCCTTTTGCAAATTCTGACGTAAACCCCGGTGGTGCTTCCATGTAGACCTCTTCTTGTAATTCCCCATGTAGAAAGGCATTCTTCACATCAAACTGATGAAGAGGACAATCTCGATTTGCTGCTATACTGAATAGAACCCGAATGGTGTCAAGCTTCGCTACAGGTGAAAAAGTCTCTGAATAGTCAATCCCATAAGTCTGAGTATATCCTTTTGTAACCAGGCGAGCTTTATATCATTCAGTTGTCCCATCTGCTATGTATTTGACTGTAAAAACCCACTTACATCCAACAACTCTCTTCGTGTCTGGTAGATCACATTTCTCCCAAGTGCCATTCTTTTTTAGAGCACTTATTTCCTCTTCAATTGCTTTTCGCCAGTGGTCAGTAGCAAGGGCTTCTTCAACTCTTGCTGGAAGTGTAGTGCTGTACAAGGCTGTTTTGAAAGCTAAAGCACTCTATGACAACTTCCCTCTATCTGATTGCTCTACAGGATATCTAGAGCGTAAGGCCTTATATTCCGGGTCATATCTCCTTGGAGGAACACCTCTCGTAGCCCGAGGAGGAAGAACATATGATTTCTCCCCTTCTCCATCATGATAAGAAGAGATGTTTCCTTTAGCATTCTCTGCAACTTCATTTTCAATCACACAAGTATCAACAATATCAATCTTATCATCCAAAGTACTAACCTGATGACCAGACAAAACTGGTAGGACTGGAAGATCTAGAGAAGACTGAACTGCTTGGAGTGGTGGTTCAGCGACAGTACCTACTGGTTCTTTTGGGTCTAGGTCGGATAGAACTGGACTAATCAACCATCTGAGATCGTCATCATTCAACCTCTCCCCCTGACATCGAGGATGGTAATATAACTCACTCTCACGGAACTCACAATCCATAGTAGTATAAACCCGACGAGTATGAGAATCATAACATCTGTATCCCTTTTGACTCCCTCCATATCCCACAAAGATGCACTTGCCTGCCCTAGGTTCAAATTTATTCCTCAATCGCTTGGGAAGATGAACGAAAATGGTACATCCAAAGATTCTGGATGGTAGAGAATGGTAAGATGGTAGAAGAGAGTGTGTTTTGAGGGTATCTATAGGTGTGTGATAGGATAGGCTTTTTGTGGGTAGACGGTTAGTGTGATAGTTAGCAGTAGCGATAGCTTTAGGCCAAAAATAATTAGGGCCATGGGATTCAAGCATAATTGGTCGGGTCATTTCAAGTAAGGTTCGATTCTTTCTTTCAGCTACTCCATTTTGTTGGGGTGTGTCAGGACAAGAGGTTTGGTGAAAGAGCCTTTGGAGGTAAGAAATTTGTGCATATCAGAATTAACATATTCTCTACCATTATCAGATCTAAGGATGTGAGGTCGGGATGGAATTGGGTACAAATCGTGTTATAGAAATCAACAAACACACTAAACACCTCAGATTTATGTTTAAGAAAATAGATCCAACTCATGCGAGTACAATCATCAATGAAAATAACATGATATAAGTACCCATGCATGCCAGTTATAGGTGCAGGACCCCATACATCAGAATGAATAAGCAAAAAAGGAACATTAGTTTTATTCATACTACTACGATATGAGTGTTTATGACTCTTAGCAAGAATACAAGTCTCACACTTAAAACGGGATTTATTTTTCACTATATTAGCAAAACGTTTCTCAAAATACCCTACAGATGGGTGTCCAAGTCTACGATGCCAAGTCCATAACTGTTCTTCCGCCGACCCGTGAACCAGACCTGCGTTGCCTTTTTGAACCTCCTCTTCCAAGTAGTATAGTCATTCTCTTTCAATACCACGCCCAATAATTTGTCCAATCTGAGCATCGTGCACAATACAACAACCGAGTTTCATGAGAACAGTGATGTTGAGATCCTTCGTAAGCTGACTCACAGATAATAACTTATGCGATAATTCAGGAACAAACAAACAAGTTTTTAAAGTGAGATTTCTATTGAAATTAATAGTTCCAACTCCTCCCACTTTAATTTCTTCCCCATTGCTAGTCTTAATAATATTTTTCAATGGTCTATCATGGGTCACAAAGTCATTCGGGTCATAGGACATGGTATCCGTGGCCCCGCAATCAAAAATCCAACCTCCACGAAATATAGAATAAGCTGTACCATAAGGAGGAGAAGGGTCACTTTTGTGAAGTGCCACATGACCCCTCCCTCCCTTATTTAAAAGACTACCCTCACTTAGTGTAGGACACCCCAAGAACCCTAAGGTTCTTTCCTCTTGTGCGCCGTTTATGAGAGAGAAACTCTCTCTCTTCTCTTTGTTACCTGCGACACTGTTAAGGGCTTGTGCTCCTTCCTCATTTTCTTCTTCTCTCATGGGTCCGCCATTGAAGCTTAGTCCCATGGCTGCTCTTCCTGTTCTGTGGTCGGAAAATCTATGAGCCTCCTTGGTTCCCTTCTTTTTCGAGTCCGGCCACCACTCTGGATATCCCACCAATTTGAAGAAATCACTTTTGGTGTGTCTTGTACCACCATAGTGAGTGCACCGTAGGTGACTCTTGTCATCATTTTTCCGGTATGGCTTTCCCTTTGCAGCGAACATTCCACCTATGCCTGGTGATTCGACTTCCGTTGAGGGCTCCTTCTTCATTATACCCCGACGCATGATTTCTTGCCTAATACTTGCATAGGCTTCTTCCACTGTGGGAAGAGGGTCTTGAATGAGTAAGTCCCTTCTATCTTTGTCATAGGACTCGTCGATTCTTGCTAAAAATTGATACAACCGGTTTTGGTGAGTAATTTGGCTGTAGATGATAATCTCTCCTGGATCCGTCATGGGGTTTGGTTGTCTCCTGTCTATCTTCTTCCATAGTGTAAGTAATTTACTATAGTAAGTCTCAATGGTCTCCTGGATCTGTCATGGGGTTTGGTTGTCTCCTGTTTATCTCCTTCCATAGTGTAAGTAATTTACTGTAGTAAGTCTCAATGGTGTCGTTTCCTTGCTGGATTTTGTTTGCCTTTACCGTTAGATCGAAGATCTATAGGCCATCTCTCCTGCTACTGTATAGTGTCTCAATGCCTGACCATAAGGACTTTGCAGTTGGAAAATCAAGAAATTGATTTACCAAGTCAGTGTCAATGTTCTCTAATATCCACGAAATGACAATCGAGTCATACCGAGTCCATTGGTTGTACTCTCGGTCGTTTTTGGCCGGTGGATCCGCGATGATGTGCTTGAGCCATCCACGACCATTAATGGCCAGTTGCATCAGCCTGGACCATTTGGTATAATTCTGATTTGTTAATTTTTCGGATATAATGGGGGTTTGGGTGCTGGTTACTGGTTCGGTGGTGGGTTGTTTGTTGGGGTTTAACTGCTGAAACAGTTGCAACAACTGTCCCATTGTAACAGGTTGATTTGGTGAAATAATGGTCTTGGATTCATCCTCTATTTTCGGTTTTTTGATTTTTACAGTAAGGTTTCTTTGGTATGTGATGAAGCTGCAAAGACGATTCAGAATCGTTGTTGCTCTGATACCATGATTTCGAGTAAAACACAGATTTGGGTTTTCAATATTATGTTCTATATTCATCATTGATAAGAACGAGTATAAATACATCAAGCTACCTAGGGTTACCGAAAATAAAACTATACAAATATGTTAACTACTATAATTACAAATATACTGAAGATATTAATATTCTCCATATATTCTAACAATGGTGGATGAGAAAAACAACTTCTTTATATCCAATTACACTAATTCAAGTGTTTTACTTAGTCGATTTGCTGGGAAAGAAGCTCTAGAGCTTCAATCTCTTGACGATGAGACTATAATTGAAGGGGTTTCAACACTACATATACAACAATCAAAATCATATATGTTTAACACCAATAAAGCACTATTCACTTACAGTAAAAATAAATTTATGATAACAAGCAACAATCTTTACAACACCAGTGTCCTACCCACCATCATCAATAACCAAGGAAAAATCATAAAATTGATGATTGTTGATAACAAGTTTGGAATACCATAAATGCTAAATTCTGCTATTACAATAACTACATCAACAAATGCGGCATTTCTATCAGAGCTTCCAGAGGTACTGGATTGTAGGAGGTGGTACTATGAGGAATGTTCTGGTAGGTGTAGGAAGGCGAAGGATTGTGTCCGAGGCACTGCAAGCAGCTCGTCTTAATGGTGTCCATCACCCAACTTTCAAAGGTGTTTAACAGCCTCGACAGCAGCTGCTGCAGCTTACGGCAGCAATGACAATGGCATCAACGTCAACACTTAATATCAGCGGCCATGACAGGAGCAACCTCGACAAGTTACCGACTTTTCTGTCTTCAATTCTTATTTTTTTTCTGTGTGTCCAATTTTTGAACAAGACGACTATGTTTTCATTATCGAATTTCAGAATTTAATTTTACATATTGTAGATGTTACTTTGATTACATAAAATCTTTTTGGTCTTAATATTAGTGAATAAAATTGAAACCTCTAAATATGCCTTTATTAGTGAATTAAGTGAATTATTTGAATTTGTATTAGTGAATTAAGTGAATTACTACAATATTAACACTACCAATATACTCCCTCCGAACCAATTTAGTTGTCCCATTTGGTTTTTTACATTATTCATCAATTCCGTTTAATTTATATTTTATTCTTAATCCATAAGTTAAAACATAGTCATGTGACATCTTGTTTGATACGTCTCAATACAAGGATTATTCTTATCAACTTTTCATAATTTTTATTTAAGCATAATTAGAGATTTTAAGAGTCAAAATATTACCTCGACAAGTGTGCCCAAGCAAATGGGACAACTAAATTGGATCGGAGGAGTTAAAAAAACCGATCTTTACCTGAATACTTATGCAACAAGACTGCACAAAAAAATCTTATAATTGTATTTGAACCCTTATCAAATATGAATTTATTCTCTATTCCCTTAGATCAAATACAACAAAACAATTGTTGTGCAAGCACCAAATCTCAAAGTGATTGACGCAAGGGTCAAGGCTAAGGACCAACGGGAGCATGGCTCTATCATGGCAGCAGGTGTACAGCATGCAGAAGGCTTCTGAAGAGTTGCTCGATAGGTCGAGCAAGGCTGCTCGATCGAGCCAAAGTGTTGATGATTTCCAGTAGGCTCTGTCGAGCTGCTTGACCACTCGAGCGGGGTGGCTCGACCCGAGCAGTTCACAGCACGTGAGTTTTGCGGTATTATATTTTTGTTACCGTATGTTATGGGCTTTAAGCCGTTTTATGCTAGGTCTTTCTAATTGGTCTTGGGGCTATATAAGGGTCCTTAAATCATTAGGAGAGTAAGAGGAGAGGTAAATACATGAGAGATACTAGGGCATAGGCCATAAGAGTGTTCTTCTTGTATTAGTGTCTTTGTGTGGAGTTTCACCATTAAAGGTGAAACCTTTATGGGTTAAGAGTGATCTCTTAACTATTGTAAGTTGAGTCATTAGTGTAATGTTGATTATATAAATGATAAGATACTTTATTTGAGAGAGGAGGGGGGTGTATCCTTTGATACCTCATAAACACTTGTTTATTGTTGTTTGTTGTTCTCTTGGTTATACTCTGTTTTTGCTTCTCTTCTTCCTCAATAGTTCTACCTTTGAGGGTCCTAGACCTTCTCTTTCAATTGGTATCAGATCTTGGTGTTATTCCTTGGGGTATTGAGTGAGGGAAGGCTTGGAGATAGGTAGAAGAAAGATAGTGGAAGTTGAGAAGTGTTTGGATGGTTTGTTAAAGCCATTAGGGTTTGTTAAAACTTTTGGTGAGAGAAAATCAGTCGGTAATCAAGAGATGGAGAGATTGTTAATGGAGTTCTCAAGAGAGAAGGAGAGCTTATTAACAATGGTGGTAGAGCAAAGGCTAATGATTGAGTCTTTGTTGTTGAGAGTTGAAAAACTAGAGGGAGCTACTAGGTGTAGTAGCATTGTTGAAGAAGTATCATCCATGAGGGTTGGTATGAAGGTTGATGATACTCCATCTTTGAGAGATGAAAAGGTCATTGGGAGAAATCCATCAAAGAAGAGGGAAATCGGAGTTAAGAAGGCAAGAGTTGAGTATGGGGATAGAGTGTGCTTCCATTGCCACAAGAGAGGCCATATTCAATACACTTGCAGCAAGTTAAAGAAGGACCTTAAAAGCTTGAAGCTTTTGAGGGAGATGAAGAAGCCAACAATAGAGGTTGGTGATGATGAGAAGCTCAAAAAGAAGAAGAGGGTTCTTCCACTTGAGATGGTGAAGAAGGCAACATGTAACACCCCTGAATTTCCGACCCCTTAAACGAAACCAAAATCGTAAAGGACGGGAGGAAATTCGGGTGTTACATAAAAAGGAAAAAGAAAAAAAAAATTAAAATAGACGTTAAGGATAACTTTAATGGGTGAACGAGTAAAAATTTTGGCAGCACCTCCTCTAAAAATTGAGGGTGTTACCAAGGTAAATAAATAAGACAACACAACTAAAATAATCCAAGGCCTTAAGGTCATCCAAAAATATGTCACGACATAATGAATCATCGTCGGCTCATCAAATCACCAACTCCATTACGGACCGTGGTTCCAGTGTTGACGCATCGGTTTTTAACGGCTACAAAGGTAGTAATTTTGTAGACATACATACAAAACTACGCAGCGGAACTATGTATTCATGTAAAGAGTCACGTGGCTCTATACAAAAGGCATATACAACCCCAAAAAGAAACTTTACAAGTAATGTAAAAGCTACAAAGTATTGGTTGTAAAAAAAAAAGGGATTGCTATCATCGTACTCCGCTCTTTCCCCCCAATGCAATGCAAAGAAGCTCCTATACCTGTTATGTCAAACTATGATCCTCCTGCTGCTCAACATAAAGACCATAGCCACATGTATCATAGTAGAAAAATCATAGAGAGTCATGAAGAAACAACAATGCATACACGTCAGTAATCAATGAACTTATAACATTCATAATCACAGAACAAGGATAGACAACGGTATAGCACAGCAATAACGAATCTGCTCTTCTGTCTAAACACTTCTATTTACTCATGATTTGTCTTTCAAACTACTAATCTCTCGAAGTATATTCAAAGATAGTGTACCTTCTCTATTCGCGGCATAGTGACACAGCCAAGGACGTTATCGGCCACCCGACGTCCATGACAAAGTACGAGCTCATACCCCCTCTAGCTGACCCTCTCGGGTCCTACTTTCGGGAAACTAACACGGCGGGGGTACCATTTCAGTGAACAGGCAGCCATATTGGGGTTTGCAAGGCCCGCATGGTGACACCTCGGTCAAAGGGCGTTATCGGCCACCCGACGCCCAATGACAAAAGTATGCTCATACCCCCCTTACGGTGGTCCCGTCGAACCTCACCTAGGGGACTATTAAATCAACCGGATATAATCCAGTTGAGTCACGCCAACTAATCATAATCAAGGCTCCATAACTAGGTAATCACATCGATACCACACACAACCATAGTGCGTTCTCTACTATTTAGAAACTTGTTCTCCTAGTCTCCGTATACTTTCATCCTACTTGCCTATATCGCTATTAGAGCTTTTCGATAGCATAGTTTACTTGTTGGTAATCTAAAATTCTATTATGATGCATATAATCACGAAATATCATTAATTACTGCGTGCACGTACCTGCGAGCGTCACTGCACGACCAAAAGTTACAAAAATCGCCCAACTACGGTCCTACTTTCCTCTTATGAACTGGGAACCTATACAAGTTAGGAATATGACTAATAAGTTCCCTTAACTACTTTGTCATACCAACTAAATGTCCAAGTAATCACTATCCCCCATTCAACATGAGTTTTCAATTACTCTAGCATGCACACAATTCATTCAATACAAGTCAAAATCATTAATTCAACACAACATAAGTTTTTTCACCAATTTAAGAGTAAAAGTATATGTGAATTGTTCCTTTTGATCAACATTTGGGTATATCGGTACGCGTTACCCAAAAATAACTAATTGCAACTAAGCCTTACAACTTTAATACAGTACTTATATAACAATAAGGCAAATCTTAGGGTTATCGAATCGCGATATCATTTGTTACATTCTCCAAAGCTAGGGAGAACTATAATCAAAACAACACGACAAGTAACTTTAGCAACCATCGACGATAATTTGACATTAGGCTCTTGGCTTACTAACATTATGTATTATGATTTCAATAACAACCTAATAAGAGTACTAGTAGTTCGCAACAATCAGACCACAACAATTATAAACTATTATTCCCAATTTAATCAACCAAAAATCACTTCCATAGTCAACTAAATATCCACCATTACTAATCATCACAACAATAACCAATCGACTGTGTCTTAAAATAACTTTTTAAGATTATTTAATCAATCATAACCAAAATACAGCATAAAACACACATCATTGGTAATTGATCTCTAAATCCAAACCCAAGTCATTTCATGTTCAAAGATAACATCTTTAAGTACTAACCATACTAAGATTCAAAGAAATTAATACAAAAATTAACATTCAACCCAAAATATCAAATCACACTTCAACCCCAAGTCATCAACATGTTCAATTCATCAATCACACTCTTACCCACAAAAGATTCAATAAAATTAACACAACCAACATCAAACTCAATACACTTAATAAAAACCCCAATTACGAACTAGAAAAATAAATTAGAGAAAAAAGGAGGTGGCTCACAAAGGGGGAATTAGAAATGAGTGAGGGTATAGGTGTTTGTTGTGGTGGTATGAAGCACAAAGAAGATGGAGGAAGCTGCGTGGGCTGCGGGGCTGCATCACAGTAGTTTGCTGCTGTTCGACCACACATAGGCAGCCGTGGCTGCTGCTAGGAGGGAGGACAATGGGCCGACTGTGGTGGTTGTCGCGGGGAAGAGAACACGCAGCCTGTTGCTGCCGCCAGGTGCCGGCTGTTGTGGTTCTGGTGGGCTACAGGTGGGCCGTGTGTGAAAGAGGGGAGTTAGAAAAGAGAGGAGAGAAGAGAGAAAGGGGTTGACGGTTGTATTTTAAAAAAAAAAGGGTTTAGTCTCCCTTAAGAATAGAACCCTAATTCATACAATTATGTTATTTATTTAATTTTTTTCTAGATTAATTTTCTCACAAGGCCCATCTAAGATAAGCTCACATTCGGTTTGATCATATATTTTAATTAAATGATCATTTTGATTCGAACCTCTTTATTTCGAAATCTTAACTATATTTTTAATGTATATATATATGTTAACATTTAAGCTCATATACGAAAAAGTATATTATAACTAATATATTGGTTTGACTCCTAAATGTTGATGTGGGTCTTGTGAAGAAGACCAAGGGTGATGTTGATGTTGGTCTTGTGCTATTGGCCAATTGTGATGATGATGGTGATTGGGTGTTTGACTCCATACATCCATATCATATTTGTAGAGGTAAGAGCTTGTTTACAAGAGTGATGGCTTGTGAGCATGAGAGGGTGACCTTACCTAGTGGTGAGGAAGTTGTGATTGAGGCCATTGGTGAGGTGCATTTGAGAATGCACAATGGCATTGTGAGAAAGCTTAGGGGTGTGAGGTACATTCCTAAGATGATGAGGAATCTAATCTCATTGAGGAGATTAGAGAAGATTGGGTACACCATCAAGACTCAAAGTGATGGAGTCTTGAAGGTGGCAAAGGGGTGCTTGGTGCACTTGAAGGGTGTGATGGGCAAAGGAGAGTGAGATTTGATGATGGTGGCCACAATGATAGGTGGTGCACAAAGAATGTTGATGATGGGTTTAGTCTTGAGGGGGAACCAAGACCCAAATCCTATGTTGAGGTTGTGGTTGGGACACTAAGAGCGGTGTCACATGTTGATGATGAGAGATTTTGGCTTGAGGGAGAGATTGTTGTGCAAGCACCAAATCTCAAAGTGATTGATGCAAGGGTCAAGGCTAAGGACCAAGGGGAGCATGGCTCTATCATGGCAGCAGGTGTACAACAAGCAAGAGGCTTCTGAAGACTTGCTCGACAGGTCGAGCAAGGCTGCTCGGTCGAGCCAAAGTGCTGATGATTTCTAGTAGGTTCTGTCGAGCTGCTCGACTACTCGAGCGGGGTGGCTCGACTCGAGCAGTTCACAACACGTGAGTTTTGCGGTATTCTGTTTTTGTTACCGTATGTTATGGGCTTTAAGCTCTTTTGTGCTAAGTCTTTCTAATTGGTCTTGGGGCTATATAAGAGTCCTTAGATCATTAAGAGAGTAACAGGAGAGGCAAATACATGAGAGATACTAGGGCATAGACCATAAGAGTGTTCTTCTTGTATTAGTGTCTTTGTGTGGAGTTTCACCATTAAAGGTGAAACCTTTATGGGTTAAGAGTGATCTCTTAACTATTGTAAGTTGAGTCATAAGTGTAATGTTGATTATATCAATGATAAGATACTTTATTTGAGGGGGAGGTATCCTTTGATACCTCATAAACACTTGTTTATTGTTGTTTGTTGTTCTCTTGATTATACTCTGTTTTTTCTTGTCTTCTTCCTGAACAGTTCTACCTTTGAGGGTCCTAGACCTTCTCTTTCAACAATAATGTGTGAACATACATTAATTTGCAGAAGTATGATATGATTGACAAGAGGTTAAAAAATGTAAAAGAAAGAAAATGAACAATACTATATTTCATGTAAAAATTAGAGTTTGCTAGAAATTATAACTTTACTTTTTATCGTCTTTGTCTAGGTTGCTATCTACAAAACAACTACCTAGAAATTACTTGATACTTTAAACAAAGAGTTCATAGATGCACTACTCAAATTTCACAGTCATTAAACTCTTTATCAACTGCTTTGTGTGATAAGTGCAATTATTTTCACTTATCCGTGCTATTTGTTATGCTCCTTATATGTAGTTTTAGTGGGGTTTAGGTATGATATTTGTGATTTGATGTAATTTTGTCTCATAATCTTTGAATTGTGTTTTATGTAATATATGATGCGAAATTGGAGTTTTTTTTAGGTCCCGGGGTGATAAGAGGGTGAAGGCTTGGAGAAATAGCCTAAGACCCCTAAAATAAGTGAAGAAATCGTTGGTCACTTGAAGATGTTTTACAATGAAGATAGGCAAAACAGAAAAGAGTAGAAACGTGCTTTCCAACGGTATAGAGATCATATTAACTCACCATTTGCGGCATTAAAAATTAGACTTCATGAGCTTTCCAACGGTATATTATATGTCCATATCTAACAATCGAACAAGAAATGACGGTCATTTAAAGTTTGCCAGTTAGAACCAAAGCGCCGACTCGTCGCCTGAAAGCGACGACTCGTCTCCAAAAGCGACGAATCGTCGCCGAGAAGCACCAACTCATCGCTCTTTCTCTGATCTCTCATTCCCTGGGCAGAATGTAAGCGAAGACTCGTTGCTCATCCATGCAGTGACTCGTCACCTGTTGTCCGAAGCTAAATCTGGCAATTTCTCTTCCTAATTTTTGGAACCACTATATAAAGTGGCGGTTACATTTTTATTATTATTCTGTTTTCATTCAATTTTGGTTTTTCAATTCCTGTAATTTTCCTTAGAACTCAGTATTTTTTCCGTTGAAGCTTTGGTTGTTGAACTCATTTTGTCACGTTTGGATTATTGCAATTAACATTTCTGTTCATCCAATTAGTAAGTTCTCAAGTTTATGTTTATTACTTATCGCATGTTTTTGATCGCTATGCATAGTGAGTAGTTTCCTTATCTAGGGTTAGGGCATACTCCTTAATTAGAAGCATGGATTGATATTTTATCGTTAAACTGTGTGCGATTTGAGTCTATAATTGAACCTACGCTTAATGAATCTCGGTTTTAACATCTTTGTTAACCTTTTCAATAAAACGGAAGTTTTGAGATTAGGATACATTAACTTAAGATTAAGATATACATAAGTTAAATTCCTTCTAGTTTAACTAATAGAACAAAAGTTTGAGGATTAATACTAGTTTGTCTTAAATCGATATTAACTAATAAAGTCGAAGCTTGAAGTTATTTTGATAATGTAGAATTATATCAATGGCTTAATTTCATACAATCATGAGAGTACTTAACCTCTATGTTAGAATTAGGCGACGCCTAACGCCCTAGAGTTTGTTAGATTTCTACCACTCCTCTTGTTTAATCCTTGTCTTGTTAATCATAAGACATACAATTTAAAGTTAACTCGCCTCCTTGTGTTCGACCCGCACTACGCGTACACCGTGCGCTTGTCGTATATAAAATTTGCCCGACCATTGTGCTTTGCACATATGCTTGCTCTGTTGGTCGCTCTATTGCAGATGTGCTAATTTGTTGCTCGTCTTCTGATTTACACTATTATCAGTTGCTTTGAGTTCATGATATGTTTTTTTCTGTTCTGTGGTGTTGATTTGTGTTTTTTCTGATCTTCAATTCTGAAATAAACAATATTCTAGGGTCTAAAGTCTCAAACTTTATCCCTAACAAACACCCAAGATCTTTGGTAAGGGTGTTCTATGCAACTAGTAAACAAACACTTCAATATAAGCAATGAAAAACAATAAGAACGAAAGCAATAATAAAGACAGAAGATTTACGAGGTTCCCCTAATGTGGGCTACGTCCTCGGTGGTGGTTAGCTTGCTTGTATTATGTGAAGAAACAATGGAGTTCTCAAGAACTCATACAATGGAGAATAATACTTGAAGAAGAAGAAAAGAGAAAAAGAAGGGTTTTTGTGTTTAGCTTAGGGTTTAGAATGCATGTATTAGGTGGGTTACAATCACTATTTATATATGGAGTGATATGGGAGTGCATGGGCAACAAGTCCAGCTCTAAAAGAAAACCGAACAAAATATCGCAAAAATGAAATAGGGGGCAGCTGCTCTTCGCTCGACCCAGTCGAGCCAAAGGAGCTTTTGTCGAGCGGATCACTGCTTGGTCGAGCTAACTGATCAGAACCTACTGATATGGTCGAATGAAGGCACTCGGGTCGAGCCACTTTGAGTATTAGTCGAGCAGCATGTCTAGGCTTTTACAATGCTATTGATTTCTTCCTTAATCCATGGGGCCACTTCAAACCCCATCCAAAACATGCCATACATACACACACACCCTCAACCTCAAATGATGGACTCAAAGTCATACCCAACTCCAACAATCTCCAACTTGACTTGAGTTCACCAAGTCCACACACTTCCTCCAAGACACTCCATCCAACACATACCACAGACAAGCAAACAAAACTAACACACCACATAAATGCCCCTTAAGGGCCTCACAACAAGCAAGCTTCGAAACCAACCAAGTCCACACATAAAGTGAACTTGTTGGTGGGCAACGGCTTCGTCATCATATCGGGTGGATTATCATGAGTGCTTATCTGTGCTAACCGCACTTTGTCGTGCTCAACTTCATCTCGGATGAAGTTATACTTAACGTCGATGTGCTTGGTTCTTCGATTGAAGGTAATTTGATTCCTTGCCAAATGGATAGCACTATCACTATCACAGTGAACACACACCAAGCTCATCTCTTGACACAACTCACCAACTAATCCTTTTAGCCATTTGGCTTCCTTGAACGACTCTGGTGACGATTGCCAACTCACCGCCGTTCCACCCAATCAACCCACTTGTGTTTCTTCCAAATTTAAGACAAACCTTTGAAGTACCCTTCAAATACCTCAACAACCACTTAAGCGCTTCCCAATGGCTCTTCACCAGATTTGGCATGTATCGGCTTACCATGCTTACCGCTTGAGCAATGTCGGATCTAGAGCAAACCATGGCATACATAACACTACCAACTGCGCAAGTGTAAGGAATGTCCTCCATTTTCTTTTCATCTTGTTTTGTTTGAGGGCACAACTTCTTAGATAACTTGAAATGAGAAGCTAGAGGTATAGATACACTCTTGGCATCACCCATGGAGAATCTTCTCAATACGTTCTCAATGTACCTCCTTTGACTAAGGTACAAGATGCCCTTTTCACGATTCCTCCATATCTTCATCCCAAATATCTTATTGGCTTCACCAAAATCCTTCATGTCGAACTCACTTGAACTCAACACTTTCAAGTTCTCCACCTCAAACAAACTACTACATGCTACTAGCATGTCATCAACATATATAATCAAATAAATGATACTTCCACCATCAAGCCTCTTAAGATAGACACAACTATCATAAGAGCTCCTTGTAAAGTCATGAGATAGCATAAATGAGTCAAACTTCTTGTACCATTGTCAAGGCGATTGTTTTAGCCCATACAATGACTTCTTTAGACGGCACACTTGACTTTCCTTTCCTTTGACCTTAAAGCCCTCCGGTTGTTTCATGTAGATCTCTTCTTCCAACTCTCCATGCAAGAAAGCGGTCTTTACATCCAGTTGATGTAACTCGAGATCTCTCATAGCCACACAATGGCTAACAAAGTTCTAATTGACGAATGTTTCACAAACGGCGATAAAACCTCATGAAAATCAACCGCTTCAACTTGAATAAACCCCTTTGCAACAACTCTTGTCTTGTATACCGGAGCACTAGTTCTTGTAGATCCCTCTTTCTTCTCGAATACCCACTTACACCCCACAATCTTCTTGTTTCTAGGAGCTTCAACTATGACCCATGTCTTGTTCTTTGCAAGAGACTCCATCTCTTACTTCATAGCAACTAGCCACTTGCTTCAGCCTTTTGAGGTCATAGCCTCTTTGTAGGTATTTGGATCATTCACACTCTCCACCGCACTAACAATGGTGAGAGCATAAGCTACATAGTCACACTTCTCTATGTATCTCTAGAAGTAATAGTCTTTGTAGACTTCTCACACCACACCTTATAACCCTTTACACCCAACCCATAGCACATGAAAATACATTTCCTAGCTCTAGGTTCAAGCTTTCCCTCACTAACATGGATATAGGTCGGGCAACCAAAATACTCTAAGATTAGAATAATTAATCGGCAAATTATACCATACCTCTTGTGGGGACTTGAAGTTCAATGCAGTGTGTGGAGAACAATTTACCAAGTAGCATGCCGTGTTGACGGCTTCGGCCCAAAACCTCTTGCTCAACTTGGCTTGAGCGATCATACTTCTAGATCTCTCCAACAATCTCTTGTTCATCCTTTCCGCTACACCATTTTGTTGAGGTCTTCCAACACGTTCTATGCCTGACAATACCCTCCTTGGTGCAATATTGGAGAAACTTCTTGTCAACAAACTCAAGACCATTGTTCGTTCTCAATGTCTTGATGCTCTTCCCGGTTTTCTTCTCAATCATAATCTTCCATTCAACGAAGACATCAAATACATCATCTTTGTGCTTGATAAAGTAGCGTCAAACCTTCCTTGAATAGTCATCAATGAGAGTAAGCAATTAATTACACCCACCAAGTGAAGTCTTCCTAGAAGGCCGCTATAGATCGGAATGTATATAATCAAGGATTCCCTTTGTGTTGTGGATAGCCAGCTTGAAACTCACTCTCTTGTGCTTCCCATGTACACAATGTTCACAAAAGCCAAGGTTCCCAAGCTTCTTTCCTCCAAACAAGCCTTGCTTGCTCAACTCATGCATACCTCTCTCACCCATATGGCCCAACCTCAAGTGTCATAGTTTGGTCTCTTCATCGGACATGATACTCGTGGAGACATTCACGAAACCGGAGATAGTAAAACCCTCTAGAGCATACAAAATCTCGTTCATCTTCCCCTTCACCACCTAATGACTTTCATCACTCCACCTTGACAAGATATCCTACAAGCATTCTTGTCTAAAGTACCCAATGAAATCAAATTCTTGTTCAACCCCGGTACATGCCTAACATCGGACAAAGTTCTCACCATACCATCAAACATCTTCATTTGAATACTCCCAACACCTACAACCATGCAAGTAGCATTGTTGCCCATAGTGACATTATCTCCATCTACCTGCTCATAGGTAGTGTACAAGTCTTTGTTGGGTGTCATATGGAAAGAACACCCGGAATCAAGAATTTATTCATTGTCACCCTTATACTCATGTGTGGCCACCAAAAAGCCACCATCCTCGCTATCATTCGCATAGCTAGCCTCGGCACTACTAGGACCGTCCTTAGACCTCTCCTCATCATTGGAATGCTTCTTTTTCCACTTCCAACAATCTTTCTTCATGTGTCCCTTGAGCTTGCAATAGTTGCAAGTCTTGTTCTAGTTAGAACCTCTAGACTTTGACCTACTCTTACCCTTGCTACCAATACCATAAGTTTATCCCTTATCACTAGTTCTACCCCTCACATACAAACCATCGTTTGACGTACTAGATGACTTACTTGACAATTGGGTATCTATCAAGTCCCTTTGAGTCAAAGCATTCTTAACATCATCACTACTCAAATTGTCTCTACCATAGAGACAGGCCTTCCTAAACTGCTTGTAAGAGGGTGGTAATGAACGCAAAAAGTAATTAGCCAAATCCTCATCATCAAGTTTCACATCTATATTTTGCAAATCCATAACAATGTAATAAAATTCATCAAGGTGAGGTTTAAGTGGTTTACCTTCCTCCAAACAAAGATCGTAGAGTTTACTCTTTAAGAGTAGCCGGTTGGTCACACTCTTTTCCATGTAAAGAGACTCCAACTTCTCCCATATCCCCTTTGAGGTGGTCTCCTTCATAACTTCTCTAAAAACCTCATTTGAGAGACATACCGATAAAGCCTTAGCATCCCTCTCTTCCCATTTTGCTTCACTCACTCCAATGAGTTTCCTATCTTCACCTTCAAGAGCCTTGTGTACCCCATTTTGTATAAACATAGCCTTCATTTTGACTTGCCACAACCCAAAATTTACACTCCTATCAAACTTCTCAATATCTAGCTTTATTGAAGACATGTTTCTACAAGTTTTGCACTCTTGAACACTCCAAACACCAACAAAAGCCTTAAGCTCTAATACCAATTGAAATAAACAATACACTAGGGTCTAAAGTCTCAAACATTACAATCACTATTTATATATGGAGTGATATGGGAGTGCATGGGCAATAAACCCAGCCTTAAAAGAAAACCAAACAAAATATCGCAAAAAGGAAACAGGGGGCAGCTGCTCTTCTCTCGACCTAGTCGAGCAGAAAGAGCTTTGGTCGAGCGGATCACTGCTTGGTTAAGCCAATTGATCAGAACCTACTGATCTGGTCGAATGAAGGCACTCGTGTCGAGCCATTTTGAGTATTGGTCGAGCAGCATGTCTAGGCTTTTACAATGCTATTGATTTGTTCCTTAATCCATGGGGCCACTTCAAACCCCATCCAAAACATGCCATACATACACACACACCATCAACCTCAAATGGTGGACTCAAAGTCACACCCAACTCCAACAAATTCAATACAAATCAATTGTGGATTTATTAGTTGTATTTATCTACTGTTGATCTAAGCAATTAGTTCATAATCTTTTTCTGTTGTGTTTGATATGCTGCTGACTGTGCAATTATTCTTTGAATGAGTTGTTCTAACTTTGTTGTTTTCCTGTTGATTGTGCTATTCTGCAGCTGACCTTGCTGTTTTCTAGCTGATTATGCTCCTAATTTGCGGACTGTGTTGTTGTGCACTGAGAATGCTTTTGATCTGCTGACTGTGCTTTTATGTTGATGATTTGTTTTGTGCTATAGCACTGATTAGTGATGTTCCACTGATTTGTTTAGTTTCCATGATCTTCAGCACTGTTTTGTATATATCAGTTTGTGGAATACACATTCAGAGCAAGAATAGGAGGAATTAGAGGTCGAATATGTGGAATTTGATCCAATTGACTGTTACGATAGGGTGTGATGGTTAGGTCACGTGATCATATCAGAAATTACGGTTGTGGTATTGAGTGTGTGCAATGATTCAATTATAATTGTTAACTTGTGTTATGAATTTAGGCTGTGATAACAACAACAAAAAGATTGACGAAGAAAAATACAATGTTTATGAATGTTCATGATGCCACAATAAAGAAAGTATATCTCTGCCAAGGTCATACATCGATTCTCACTTTTGACACAAATGATAACACTGACTTTACTTCATGTATGCCACAATAAACAAAGTTGGATGATTAATTGGTATAGTTTGAAATCCCACAGTATGCTCTACACCCACGTGCAAAACGCAAGAATAAAAGCCATCCTTGTTGGTTCCTATATTGACACTCAAGTAATTCCTTCCTCGAGCTATTAGATGCACCAACTAATCTAGCTTGATCTACAACACTCTAAAAAGCAACAGTTTGGCCAAAATTAGATACATCAGAAGACAAATTATTGCATTGAGCTTCATCAGAAGAAGCACATTAACCAAAAAAAATCAAGAAGAATTCCCCCGTAGAACAAAGGAATTATGGAATGTATAGAAATTTGGTGTATATGAACAATGATTTGGATAAATTATCATTTGATTGTGCTTTAATATTTAATAATATGCAGTTTACACTATGATAATATGAGAATCATCTAGATTAACTAAAATAGGACATAATTATCATTTTAATATCATGTTAAATATATGATAATATGCAATTTACGACAAGCTTAACTACAAAACATACACAAGACGGGAAACAGAAAGTCGAGGATAATTTGAAATCCAAGAGCTAACCAGGAAAATACTAACGCTTTAGATCAGAAGAATACATAATACTTAACACCAACTAAAATGCCCATTTCAACATTCCATCGGGGGAAACACATGTAACTTTATCTGAAGCTGTTTGTTGAACACTGACCAACCCCCAAGACCTTTTGTGCTGCAAATATTTGATGTGAATGAATAATTACATGGTGAAAGGCGAGCAATTTTCCGATTAGCTTCATCGAGACCTAACCAAATTTGAGAATCCTTTTTATTGAATTCGGATTTATTTGCGGATGATGATGCTATCTGTGAACCATTAAGCACAGTAAATGGACAATTTCCAGCAGAATTGACAACGATTTTCTTTAATGTTTCTGATAAAGCTATTGTTAGAATTTGACCCAATAAACTAAGTTAAAACAACACAAGAATAATAATAAAGAAATGCAAAATCATGAAAGTACACCAAGAATTTGGGAGGCGGAGAAAATCCCAATATCAATGTGATATTGGACTATTAAACTCCACCCTTAACAACAATTGAATGAGTATTATTGCTTCTTTGAATGTTCTATACAAGAGCCCCTTAGGTTGATCAACAATTAGTGAATTGATCAAAATCCCCAATTCCTCTCACTAAACCCTAAGATAATGCGTGTGGCTCTCCACTCAATCCCAATGACTAATTACAAATGATTTATAATGTGTGTCTCTACATGGATTTGCAATAACAAGCAAGAAAGACTAAATGAGATTCTTGAACAATATAAAAAGCTGTCGACCAAAAACAGAACATCCCGACAAATTGCTTGACCAGGTCGGGCAAAACTGAGAGGGTCGAGCGGGGGTCGAGTAAGAGATCAGAATGTACACAGAAGGTTCTGATCTCCCGCTCGACTGTTCGAGCGGTATCCCCTGGGTCGAGCCATGGTCGAGCGACCAGCAGGTGCACCAGAACATATTGTTTCAACATCAATCTTCACGATATCACTAATATATCATCCTACACCTTCATGCACACATATCATATCATATCACATGCATTACTTGGGTCGAGTCACCACATCCAACAATTCTCCACCGTGACGAACATAAACCCAATCTTCATTACACAATATCATTCAATAATACTCACAAAACAAAAAAACCATCAACTTCAACACAAGTTTCCATCTCAATACAAGATGAAAAAATTCACCTCTCAAGAGGTGCATCTCCTTCAATGGGAGATAAGCATCATGTCTTCAAAAACAACCAATCAAGTTTGACCAATGCTCAAACTTCGGAGTAGGCAACGGCTTAGTTAGCATATCCGTCGGATTGTCTTCGGTGTGAAC
>JAGPNP010000267.1:0-12190 GCA_019425755.1 Amaranthus cruentus
GGGGTGTATTAGTAGTATATATTGTATAGCTAAGGATAGTGTTGTAATTTTGTATAGCTCTAGGGTTGATTGTAGTGTGTATATATATATTGTCCCATGATATATGAAAAGACAAGGATCATAAAATCCTACAAATACAACAAGACTTAGCTAGCAACTTAAAGACTGACAGTTGTACATTAGTTTGTTAAAGCTAACTATCTATCCTAACAGCCTATCTAACATCCTAATCATTCTTTTAATCAGGAACCTTCATATGAGAGAATTATAACCGTTGATAAGGAGAGCACATGGATTATTCCTTGAAGGCACGGATCAACACCAAAGGATGAAGACAAGGAATGTGTAGGAAGAATCCTTTGTTGTATCTATTGTCATGAAGCTGCTGCTGCTTGTAGACTTCTGCACACTGCTTGGTTTAACTTTGAGAATAAGGAGACAGGTCATACCATGCTATAAACAGAACAAACCTTTACATTCATCAAGCTAGGAGCAAGACATATCTTAACATTTTAAACTGCTGAATTGAGCTTCTCTTGGAGTTTGTATTAGACATTTCTATGACTTAGGTGATGTGATATTACTAAAAAAAACCAATGATGCCAACTGCATCATGTTGATGCATTTGAATGTTTATCATTTTAGATGAAGTCCAACTTTAACACATTGTTAATCTTTTGATAAGCTGTGTCTCTGGACAGACAAAAATGTTCCTCATTCCTTGCTTGTTTTGGTTGTAGATTGTTCGATGGTGGACAAGTTTCTACCCCAATTTTTTCTTAGATCAAATTTGAAGCCTTCGAGGTGGTTACTTGGCCTCCAGGTAGACAATTTCAGACCTCTAGCCATGAGGACATAGCGGCTCTAGCGAAACTGATTAATCCTACTTGTCAGAGTAGAATGAGAAGCAAAATGGCGACACACATAGAGGGAAATTGTAAAGAAGAACAAACGAGGAGATAGAATAGAAGGGTGGAAACCGGAGAGTAATGGAGGACTAGCAGTAAGAAAAGGAAACTTAAATAGCACAAAGCATGGTTGTGAAGAGGTGATCAGTATTCAGTCTAACTAAGAAAAATACTAAAACGGATTATCCTGGATTAACCTAATCCAAAAATAATGGGTTAGAATTTAGAGTCGGAATTGTTAACTCATAATTTAAAGGGTTAGATTATGGTTATTATTTCTAACCCGAAAATAAAATGTTTCAACTTATTAAGCTCAAGAACAATGAAGGATCATTAGCAGTTCATATCTATAAAACTCTAGCTATTACGCGAGTTGACTGAGTACCCTATATAAGAAAGGAAGAACATAGAAGTATTAATGCAAAATGCATCAAGAGCTATCTTCAAAATAGAGCCATATATCAAGAACTAAGCTACACTTTGAAAATTTAACTCCCTTGACGCTTTAGGCCGTTGGCTACTTGAATTTCAACAAAAGCTTATACGAGAGGAAAGAATCCAAAGACCCATTTAGTACCTTCCATCCATTCTTCCTGGAGTGGCTACTTACTGGTTAATGGGGTCAAACACAAAGCTAGCTCATTCTAGGCGTAAGGTGTTGAGGTGTATAAGGGAAATATCCTCCCACCAAACAACATCAGTTACGATAACCATGCTCATTCTAGGCACCCCAAGTGTTTTTTTTAATGGTGAAGTTGCATCTAAATATCTCAATCAACTGTTGTATCTGATTCTTTACGTAAAACTGATGAGTAGGCAATGCCAAATGTACTGAATTTAGTGCCTGGTGCCCGTGCAATCTCAAGTTTTGTCAATAATATGTTCAAACCAGGAAGTGATTGATTTTTACACATTCGCTGCTTTAGGGTCCAAATTTAGCTATAATTCTTATGCCGATTAGAAACTACACAAAAGATGATGTTATAAAAATTGCAATCTAAGATCCTCAAACCTAAGTTATTTCCAGTCATTGTATGAATATGTTTAGACATAACGATGCATTACAGAATTTGACTCAGCTTACCAGACATCATCTTTTCTGCACCTCGATTCAAACTTGTATCTTGTAAGATTTGAATATAACAATCCTGATGTCGAATTGCCATTGTCGGAAATCTAATCCTTTTTAATTTTGGATCAGGGAGCAAATTGCAGAAACACTCAGTTGCATTTTTTTGGTTACTTATCAAACTTAACTTTAAGGGTACTGGGTAGGGTTGTTTGGTTGTTGAAAAATCAGTTATAAATACAAGTAAGAACACACTTTATTGTGCTATGCAACATGGTTGTGATGAAGTTGTAACAGATATATTGAGATTACATCCTTCTCAGTTTGGTTTTATGCAACTTAAAGGCGATGTTGGGCCATTTGTTTTGCACATTGCATTGCATTGTACAGGTATATATGGACTATATTGAATATTCTGGCCTTATTATACTTCCTTAAATCATTCCTTGTCAAAAGCTTCACTTTGTTAATTTTGGTGTACTTCAGCCTTATTGTTCATTCAACTAGTTTTTGACAGTAATAATAAAGTTTATTCTGTGTAAATTATTTATCTGCTTATACAGAAAAAAGAGTGCAGCTTGGTAGCGGAAAAATTAACATGGCTGATAACCGAGCCTGACGAATATGGTAAACCGCCCTTGATGTAGCTTCAAAAGCTGGTAGTGCTTGGCTTATAGAACTGCTGAGGAAAAATCCCTCGTCAATCACAAGTGCACCATTTGCGTGGATTTAAGCGTGTGAAAATGGTCATTTGGAAGTTATGAAAGCCTTCATAGATGCCCCTGATTTTAGATCGCTCTGTTTCCAAAGAAAAGACTCCCCTTTACATCATATACAACTGATAGGTTACGAAGACTACAAGGATTTTCTAGCCATTCCGTTGCTTCAAGAGATGAAAATCATGGTTGATTTCGATGTTGCAAGACCCCTTCATCGTGCATTAAAGTGTAAGGACATCCTCTTTGCTGAAGCACTGCTCTCCAGTAATGAAATTCTTCGCAATATTAAGGACAAGAACGGTAAAAAAGCCACTCATCTGCTACAAGAATTAGGCAAAGAAAATTATTAATGGGTATGTTTACTTCATCCTAACTAGTTGAATATGGCCTTACTTTCTAATTGAATTTTTGTAATAATTTTTCATTACATCGTACAAGAAAACAGTCTCACAATTGCATTACTATGTGTTTTATACTTATCATTTATTTGAACTGAAATTATGCAGACAGAAATGTGCAAGCGTACAAATATAAATCCATGGATACAAACAAATTTTATAGGAACTTTTGTTTTTAATGCATGGAGATGTCAAGGAAGCACAGCAGGAGTCACAACACCATCAGCAGGAGAAATGCGGAGCACATTATTAGTTGTTGCAGCCCTACTAGCAACTCTTACATTTGTTGCAGGATTCACTCTTCTAGGAGGTTTATACTAAGATATTGGAGAAGCCCTTCTAGCAAAGAAGGCATATCCTTTCTTGTCTTTATAATAGCAGACGCCTACGCAATGTGTTGCTCAATGTTTGTCTTGTTCTGCCTTATTTGGGCTATGTCTGGTGACCGATATAAATCACTCATATTGATCCATCGAAGTGTGGTGATACTTGTTCAAGCTCTATATGCAAGGTTGGTGGCGTTTATGAGTGGAGTCTACTATTATATCTCACATGTCTTTATGGGCAGCGATCATAGTCATTGTTATTTGCTCTCTTGTTGCAATTACATCAAATAGAAGCATATTGGATAAGGTGCTTGATAAATTTATATCTTCTATTGAGCATGAGTAGTTAATAATAGGTTTAACTTTAATGTAGGGATGTTGGTGTTGAGACTCTGTTCAGTTAATTGGGCAGCTAGTTTGTGCTTGATACAAATACATACCATCTATATCAATTCCATTCATTTTTTTTTTTTTGGAAATAATTCCATTCATTTTAGTTTTGTGTATATCCTTTACTTACATTTATACTCAACAAGTACAATTTGATTTCCATTAATGGACATTACAACCTATGATTATCCAAATAAACAAGTAAGATAAGAGAAATATTGTAAATTAAGTTTAAGACAAGTAAACATAACATGTCATAGGAATGTCATGATTTTGTATTACTAAATTTTGCAATTGCTATTGTATACATGTTGGTGCAGCTCCAATTGTCTATTGGGTTAGGCCCAATAGTCATATGTTAGATATGTCAGTTGAAACACAAATTTTTGTGAGAGACAGTCTCTCAAAGAGATCAACTATAATTGGGTGGCCCATAAAGAAAAATATAGGATAAGAGTAAGAATTAAACTCTAATGGACTGGGCCTAAGAGACGTCTCTCAAAAAGACGGTCTCTTAGGAGACTTGGTGCAGTTGAAATCTTTTAAATGATTCCTTAGATGTATCATGGGATACCAGATGAACAAGATTCTTATGATGGGTTTTTCCTATCACATTCATTTCAGATCTGAACTCTTTATCGATATCTTCAGTAACTCGATTCAACTTCTCTACTGCTACATAATTAGAAGAATTTCTTGCTTTTATCAGAAACTTGTAAACCACACCAAAACCCCTCTTCCTAACTATTGAGAATAAGAACCCAATATGATCAGAATGCAAAGGAAGTATGCAATAGTTTTCTTGTGTTGTTTTCTTATGTGCAGGAGGTAAGCATAAAGGAGAAGCAGCAAGTCTTTATCAACACAACAAAGTAGTAATAAAGGCACCAATGGTCATATGCAGAATATGACAGCAAGATAGATATAAAGACAACAGCTGGACATGAGCAAAACACGTGTTCAAGATTTAGTCATGTGAAGACCATGTACTCAAGATAATTGTATTATATAGTACTCAGTATGTTTCTGATATTATAAAGCATATACATTAGGTAATTACATATTAGTTAAATAGTTGGTTACAACTAACCCATGGTTAGTAATATGATAACCCTCTTATGTAATGCTATATATATGTACGCTTCACTGATGTATAAAATCAATGAAATGGTGAATGAAAACCAATTGAGTTATGTTGTTCATATTGTTCTTTTCTGATTCTTTCACACCATTTTTATATGGTATCAGAGCATAGCTCCTGATTTCCTTCAAGAAACAGCCAAGAATTCATTTTCTTTACAACTCTTCACCTCATACAAAAATGGTGAGTCAGAACAATCAGAATCTAGATCCAACAATGAATCCCCCATCAGTTTACTTTCTGCATCCTAGTGATAGTAGCCAAAAATTGGTAAACATAGTCTTCTCAGGCAGGGGATTTGCTAATTGGAAAAGGGTGATGACCATTGCAATGTCTGGAAAAAATAAGATTGGATTCGTAGATGGATCTTTACCCAGACCATCAGGAAACTCCGCAGCAAAAGCATGGGATAGAGTTGATCACGTTGTGATGGGTTGGATAATAGCAGTACTGGAGGATTCAATTGCAAACAATGTGTTGTCCTACAAAACATCCAAGGCAATATGGGATGAATTGTGGGAGAGGGATGGACAAAGCTCCAATGCCCAAATGTTTTCCCTTCAAGAAGAATTAAATACCCTCACACAAACTTCTGAAATGACCATTTCAGAATTCTTTACAAAAATCAAAACATTGTGGGATGAATTTGATGAGTTGAACCCTGTGCCATCTTGTAACTGCCCTGCAGCATCATCTTGCACATGTGAGATTGCCAAAAAGTGTTTTAAAATGCAGCAGAATATCAAGGTCATTAGTTTTTTAATGAAGCATGATAAAAAATATAAACAGGTAAAAAGTAACATGTTGATGATGGCTGATTTGCCTACCCTTGCACAAGCCTACAGAATTCTTTTACAAGAAGAGACCCACCTACAACTCAGTAGCAGTGGTAAAGATCTAAATGAAACACTTGCTTGTAGGGCTGAGAAAAGAAAATTTGAAAGAGGGAATTTCAAGAATGGGGATTCAGACAATTACAAGGCCAAGAAACAGTTTCTTTATTGTGATCATTGTAAAATTAATGGTCAGAGTAAAGATAAATGTTGGAAACTTGTGGGGTATCCTACTAACCACAAAGGAAACACATGGAAAAGAGATTACAACAAGAACATCAATGCTAATTCTGCCATATCTCAAGACGATAGGAATGGAATGATCAATGCTCAATTCACACAAGTATGGTATCAACAAATCATTGATATGCTGAATAAACAAGATCAGAAGGAAGTTACAACACATGCCAACACTAGTCAGTTAACAGGTACTTACTGTTTATCTGTTTTAAATTCCAATTCTTGGGTAATAGATAGTGGGGCATCAGATCATATGTGTCATGATTTGAATGAATTCATAAGCAATTCTCTAATAAAAATCAACAACCACATAGTGACCATACCAGATAGAAGCAAAATGACAATCAAATACTCAGGAAATGTAATCTTGAAAAATGGAATTACTCTGAATAATGTCCTTTTTGTGCCCCAGTTTAAATATAAACTTTTATCTGTTAAAAGACTCATTGTTGATATGAATTGCAAAATCACCTTCACTCCTGAGGAATGTCTTATACAGGGAATCTTGATGAAGAGGCCTTAGCCTCTTGTTAATCACAAGAATGGACTCTATGTGATAGAGGAGAAAATAGGGCACACTGAAAATCCAGAAAGCATGAATAAACAGATACTATCATTTGTCACAAGAAGTATGCAGGCTGAAGTTTCTTCAAAACAAGCTGTTAATAAAGCCAAATTATGGCATTTGAGGATGGGACACCCACCAATGCAAAAATTGAAAGTCATTATACCTGATACAAATGAAACTAATTAGAGAATCTGTAATCTGCTCTATTTACCCAATGGCAAGACAGACCAGAAACACATATCCCAAATCATGTATCAAAATCAAACATCTTTTAGAGTTACTTCACATAGATGTTTGGGGACCCTTTAGACATGTAACAAGAACAAATTGCACTATGTTCATAACAATTGTAGATGATTTCAGTAGAATGAGTTGGATTTTTCTCATTAAAAACAAGTCTGAATTTGCTGAATTTTTTTGTCAATTTGTAATGTACATTGAAAGGCAACTGTCTTCAAAAGTAAAGTGTATTAGGACAGACAATGCACCTGAATTAACAAAAGGAAATGCATTACAATTTTACCTGAGCAAAGGTATTCAGCAACAATCAAGTTGCACAGATACACCCCAACAAAACGGGGTTGTAGAAAGGAAACAAAGACATATACTTGAGACAACAAGATCTCTAATGTTTCAATCCAATCTCCTAATGAAATTTTGGGGAGATAGTGTGCAATGTGCAATACACTTAATCATAGAATGCCCCTGGCATCAATAAATGGGAAAACTCCCTTTGAAAAATTTTATGGCAAAAAGCCAAGTTATGAACACATAAAAGTGTTTGAGTGTTTGTGTTATGCAAGCAGTCTAAAAAGAGATACACACAAGTTCTTACCTAGGGCACATCAAAGTGTTTTCCTAGGGTATTTTATGCAAAAGAAGGGATATAAAATCTATAATATTGAAACACAAGAAATTAGTGTAACTAAGGATGTTAGTTTTCATGAACAATTTCTCCCTTTTCAGTATATCAAGTCCATTTCCAACAAGGATAAATTACACCACATTTTCTTACCAGTCAACAATACTGACATCCTTAGTCAGGACTGGCAAACATACACAGACTTCAATGATCAAAATGAAGACTTTACCTCTGCAGTAGATGAATATAAGGAAGAAACAAAAATTAAGCAAACAACAACTACAGAAGAACAAAGATGTTCTGCAGAAACAGAACACATAGCACCAACTGATAACACCAGGAGATCCCAAAGGATAAGTAAACCTCCTGCACATTTAAATGATTACTATTGCAACATTAGCCAACATTGGTGTGGCATAGTTGAGAGCAAAATAATAAATAAACTCTCACAACAACACAAGAACAATGCTTACCAAGAACCTAAGAGTTACATAGAAGTAGTAAAAGATTCATCCTGGCAAGAAGCAATGGACAAAGAACTCACAGCTTTAGAAAATAATGAAACTTGGGACTTAGTAACCCTACCTACAGACAAAAAGGCTATAGGATGCAAGTGGGTATACAAAGTAAAATATAAGTCAGATGGAAGTCTTGAGAGGCACAAGGCTAGATTGGTCGCCAAGGGATATAATCAGAAATTTGGAACAGATTATGAAGAAACTTTTTCTCCCGTAGTGAAAATGGCAACAATTAGATGCCTCATTGTAGTAGCATCATATAGGAAATGGACTTTATGGCAACTAGATGTTAACAATGCTTTCTTGCATGCAGAACTCAAAGAAGCGGTATATATGGATCCACCACCAGGATATATTAAAGCTAAAGGGAAGGTTTGTAAACTAAAGAAGTCCTTATATAGACTTAAGCAAGCATCAAGGCAGTGGTTCGCAAAATTAACACAAAAATTATCCCTGCAAGGTTATTCTCAATCAAAAAATGATTATTCTTTATTCATTAAGAAAAGAAATCATCACATCACTATAATAGCCATAAATGTAGATGATATCATATTAACTGGGAATAACTATGAAGAAATTGAAGAGACTAAAGCATACTTACATAACTCTTTCAGCATAAAAGACTTAGGAAGATTACATTTCTTCCTAGGAATAGAAATGAACTATCTTCCTGATGGGATTACTTTATCTCAAAACAAGTTCACCAAAGAATTACTAGAAGATGTTGAATTCATTAGAACAAAGAAAAATTTAACACCTTTACCTGTAAACCTTAAGCTATCTGCTCAAGAAGGGACTTTATTGGACAATCCAACACTATACAGAAGCATCATAGGCAAACTAAACTACTTAACCAATACTAGACCAGATTTGGCTTATGTTGTGCAAACACTAAGTCAATTTATGCAAGCACCAAGAACATCACATTGGAGAGCCCTACAATATAAACCGTCATATGTACACAATACATGTGGGCAAGGAATTAAACTTTGTGCATCCAACAAAATTACTCTACAAGGCTTCTGTGATAGTGATTGGGGATCCTGTGTTGATTCCAGGAGGTCAGTCAGTGGGTATATTATGCTTTTGGGGAATTCTCCTGTTTCTTAGAAGTCTAAGAAACAAGGAACCGTATCCAGATCAAGCTCAGAGGCAGAGTACAGGGCCATGGCCTCTGCAGCAGCAGAAGTAACTTGGTTAGTAGGGTTACTTGAGGACTTAAAAGTGACAAATCTAAAGCCTATCACTTTGAGCTGTGACAATCAGTCAGCACTTTACATTGCCAAAAACCCTGTCTTTCATGACAGAACCAAACACATAGAAATAGACTGTCACTTTACACGAGATAAGGTATTAGAAGGACTACTACAACTATCCTATCTACCTACCAAAAATCAACTAGTAGATGTATTGACAAAAGTACTACCCTCAACACAATACAAGATATTGGTAGACAAACTGGGCATGGTAGAAACCCCTTCCAGTTTGAGGGGGGATATTGAGAATAAGAACACAATATGATCAGAATGCAAAGGAAGTATGCAGTAGTTTTCTTGTGTTGTTTTCTTATGTGCAGGAAGAAAGCATAAAGGAGAAGCAACAAGTCTTTATCAACACAGCAAAGTAGTAATAAAGGCACCAGTGGTCATATGCAGAATATGACAGCAAGATAGATATAAAGACAACAGCTGGACATGAGTAGAACACGTGTTCAAGATTTAGTCATGTGAAGACCATGTACTAAAGATAATTGTATTATATAGTACTCAGTATGTTTCTGATATTATAAAGCATATACATTAGGTAATTACATATTAGTTAAATAGTTAGTTACAACTAGACCTGGGAAAATTTGATCCGACCCGAAAATGGACCTGGGACCCGACCCGTCAAAACCCGAACCCGACCGATCCGAAAGCGACTTAAGCCGGAACATGACCGACCCGATAATTACCCGACCAAAAATGACCCGACCGGCAACCGGTCCGACCGACCCGTTTTGATAGGTCTAATGTCAATTTTTAGAGTAATCTCAATGTTAGAATTCATTTCAAATAAAATTTTTGTTTTCAATGTATCTCAACATATTGACTATATCATTTGAACCCTAAAACTCTTTAATAGATCTCAAAAAATACGCATTTAATATATTTTTATCCATCGTAATTATTTTTCTTTTAAAAACGGACGTTATAATCATCTTAATTGAATACATATATCTTGTTAAATTAGTCAAATGAGTTTTTTATTCTTCTACATTTCAGGAAGCAAATTGATATAATTTATAAGAACGTTTTGCACATTTGAATGAGTTTTTCAGAAAAGAAACGTCGCTACCCTAGATAATAAAACGTGTATCTTATAAGTCGAAATAAGTACTTAGTTATTTATATATTTTTCCAACATGAATTGTGAAAATATTTTTTATAAGAAAATGAGAAGATATTTAACGTCATTTTTATCTAACGTTACAATTTTAATAAACGCAATAACTTTTATGAAGCATGTATATTACAAGTCTTTCAAAATAAGTATTAATTCCTTATTTTTTTTACACTTAGATGAACCCGACATACCAACTAGTTTTAGAAAATCGCACGTCTGGTTTTTCTAATGTGACACGTATCTTACAAATCCAACTATACATAGAGATTTAAAGTTTAGACAATGAGCGTCGCAATTACTGATTTCTTATAACTTGAATTCAATCACATATAAGGCTTTAATACTGTGTTAATTGATATGTGGATTAATGTCATAGGGATAAGAAATAATTTTTTATTAAAAAAGTTTCATAAATAATAAAATAGGGAAAAATCATTTGTTTTTAATTTTCATAATTCATAACCCGTTGGGTCAAACCGACCGACCCGAAACTGAGAGTGACCCGACCCGCAAATGACCCGACCCGAAAATGACTCGACCCGAAAATGACCTGACCGAAAGTGACCCGACCCGTAACCCGTCCGACCGACCGTTTTCCTAGGTCTAGTTACAACTAACCCATGGTTAGTAATATGATAACCCTCTTATGTAATGCTATATATATGTATGCTTCACTGATGTATAAAATCAATGAAATGGTGAATGAAAACCAATTGAGTTATGTTGTTTATATTGTTCTTTTCTGATTCTTTCACACCATTTTCACACTAACTCTTCCTAATATTATTATAATCTTCGAAATTTTTTATTTGTATATTATGCTTTTTGTTGTAGATGAAAAAAATCCCTATTATCAGAGCAGTTAATAAACAAAAATTTAAAAAAAAAAAAAAAAAAAAACTTAACCCCCTAATATTACAACAGTTGCAGGACTCACCTTGTTTTTCACTATGGAGATAAGCTGATAAGTGGAGTGAGACTCGTTTCTTACTTGGTGGTGATTTCAGAAGCTCATTGTTAATTAGTTGTCGTCAGCTATGCTCGGACGAGCACTCTCTTGCTCGAACGAGCACTCTTTTTTGGGACATTCTATTTGTTCTTTTTGTGGTTCCTTATTTGATTGTGTGATCAAAGTCATGAGTTTTGGCACTTGCACTTAACGCTAAGGTTGCAGTTGATGGTGTTACTGGTATTATCCCAAACAAGGATGTATATGCTTCCATATGTGTTTTCTACATTGAATCTCCAAATTGGAGTCACAAGAAGGAGATTCTTCATGTTCATAGAAAGGAAGTTGACAGAGGACTTTCTTAGTATCGTCGCTAAAGCCTCTAATCAAACAAAATTTATAAACTCCCTTAACTATAACTACAAAGTGTAGTGGCAAGTAGGGGGTCGATCCACAGGGAGACGAGTGTAAGACTTAGGGCCTCTTTAGATGTTGGGGGATCATGTAAGTAGGGATAGATGATGGTCTAAGCTATGCTCACCACAATGAAAGCAACAAACAAAGAAACATCGGGGTAGAGGCTAACTCGTGTGCAAAGGACTTTATATAGCTGATTTAGGAGTTACTTTGGTTTAATCGCAACGGTTTGCATTCAAATACGAAGAGCGATCCGATCTTGGATCGGGCTTGGGATTGCCTCCGAGAATCTCCCTTGCCCTCAACTCTACCCATTGAGAGGAGGTCGAAACTCCAACAAACCCAACTCTCGTTGGTGCTTGAAAGGCGATCCGGTGACCTCAACACAATAGCGGAGTGATCCACTTCCCGGGTTCACAATCAATGACCCATTTTTAAACATAATCAATCCATTAGCACAAAATGAG
>JAGPNP010000268.1:0-12102 GCA_019425755.1 Amaranthus cruentus
AAAATAGATAAAAACTTGTAAAAATCATGAAAAAATGGGAAGTTTGTTGGGAAATTATCATGATGACATTTCTTCATATTTAACTAATAAAAAATCTATGAATATTTTGTTTTTATAAAACAAAAATTAGCAGAAAAAAAGAGAAAATGATTTTAAAATTTGGAAAATTAGGAGAAAAATAGGGGATAATTCTAAAAGGTGTATGAATGAGAGTCATTGATATTGCTTTCAAAATGGGCAAAACCAATTGTTTTTGAATGATATGAGAGCGTACACTACAGCCATCCACATAGGTGCATGGCTCAAGGCTACCACATTGCTCCCCTTAGGCCATCGTGCTCGGGCCAAGCACATATACTTCTTGAGGTCGTAGCAAACCTTCACAGCACTCTGAGAGTGTACACTATAGCCATCCACATAGGTGCTCAAGTGCTCAAGTGCTCAAGTTCCTCCAAGTTGCTCGAAGTTAGAAGTCTTGTGCCTTGAGCTATGCCTTGAGCGCTTATTGCCTTAAGCGCTAGGCGTAGCGCTGCGTCGCGATGTATCATTAGATTAGAAAGGTGGATTTTTCAATATCCCCGACTCCGCGAATTGATTGTTCCGCTTCCCTCGGCTCGGGCTTGGCTCCGGACCGGGTCCGCGGATCAGCTTGCTCGGCGAGGCTCGACCGTAGCTCGGGCTCGTGCCACATGCGATGGGTCAGTGCTTGCGGATCTTCCGGACCTTGAGCCAGACCCTCAACTATAACCTTCCCCATAATAGATAAAGAGGTTTTGCCTTGTCACCCTAGGGGACAATCTGAAGTTAAGTTATACTAGTTTTCTACGGACCAAAGCTCCAGTTTGTTTTGCGATATTACGTCTTTTCGACTTGTATTGCTCTTCTTCAATACAAGATCCTTTTAAGTCGAGTGGCTCCCGACAAAAGCCTGGCTCGCGGCTTTTGAATCGTGGCTCGGCTCGTCTCCTAGACTTCGGTCGCGAGGCCGACCTGGCTCGAAGTTGCCGTTTCCAGCTTTGCTCGTTCAGCTCCGGGCAATCACATTCTTTTAGGGCCCTTAGCATATGCACCGGCTCATGGCTCGGAATTTCAACCCGATCGGTGAGTTATTGACCACGGGCTCGTCCTACGCGGCATTTCGGTCGAGGCCGACCGTAGCTTCAGGCTTCCGTTTCCACCCTTTGCTCGCTCCATCAGACAGTCAGCGTTCTTTTAGGCCCTTAGCATATCGCTGACTAATGAAACCGGAAATTTCGACCGGCTTCGGTGGAGTTGGCCACGCATGGCTTCGGTGTGAGGCCCTCGACCATGCGTCAAGCACGCCGTTTCCACCCTTTGCTTTCGTTCAGCTCGGGCAATCACATTCTTTTAGGGCCCAGCATATCTGCGCTTGCTCGTAGCTCGGAGAATTTCGACCATTTCGGTGAGTTCATGACTCGCGGCTTTCGTCCACATTCTCGGTCCGAGGCCGACCATGGCTTCAGCTTCCGTTTCCTACCCTTTGCTTCACTCCACTCGAGGCAGATCGCGTTCTTTTAGGCCCTTAGCATATCGCGGCTAATGGCTCGGAATTTCGACCGACTTTCGGTGAGTTATGTACTGAGCGGCTTCGGTTAGGCCTCGACCATGCTTTCGAAACACCGTTTCACCCTTGCTCTTCGCTCGGGCAATCCACATTCTTTTAGGGCCCTTAGCATATCGCTGCTCGTGGCTCGGAAATTTCGACCGCTCGTGAGTTATTAGCGGCTCGTGCCACGGCTTCGGTCCGAGGCCGACCATGGCTCAGGCTTCCGTTTCCTACCCTTTGCTCCTCCGCTCGAGGCAATCAGCGTTCTTTTAGGCCCCTTAGCATATGCGCGCTCATGGCTCGAGAATTTCGACCGACTTCGGAGTTGGCCATCGAGCGGCTTCGGTGTGAGGCCTCGACCATGCTCGAAACTGCGTTTCCTACCCTTTGCTCATTCACTCGGCAATCCACGATTCTTTTAGGGCCACTATAGCATATCCGCTCATGGCTCGGAATTTCGACCGACTCGGCGGAGTTGGCCACGTCGACTCGGTCCGAGGCCGTATGCTTCGAACTGCGTTCTACCACTTTGCTTCATTCAGCTCGGGCAATCACATTCTCTTAGGGCCCTTGGCATATGACCCGGCTCTGGCTCGGAAAATTTTACCATTTCGGTGAGTTATTAGCGACTCGGCTCATACCTGACTCGGTCGCGAGGCCAGAGCCTGCTCGAGACGCCTTTTCCTTCCGCTTTCGTCAGCTCAGGGCAATCCCATTCTTTTGGTCCCTTAGCATATCCCGTCTCGTAACCGGGGTCTACTTGGCTTCGGGTGAGGCTCGACCATGACATCTCTTGTTTTCAAAGTTGCGATTTATTTGGCCAAGTCTGGAACTCAACCTTTGCAACATAGTGATATTTGGGGAAGGGTGTGGGGGACGAATCGAAGCGACATAGGTGAATCGATTGGATCGTGGCGGCAAGGCCGCCCTCTGATACCGTCGCGTATTTAAATTAGATCGCAAAGGATTCAACCGACTTTCGGTAGAATTGTACTCAAGGCGATAGCGAGGCATCCGCCAGCGGACTTAGCCATGACACGTGCCCTTAGGGTAGAACCCTACTTGTAGGCGCAATCGTGGCCAGGCATCGCATAACCGGCGGATTCGACTTAGAGCGTTCGTCTAATCCGGTATACCGGTAACTGCGCCAGCGGCTTTTCAACCAAAGCGATGACCAATTATGCGAATCAGCGGTTCCTCTACTAGGTTGAATTACCATTCGCGACACTATCATCGGTGGGGTAAAACTAACTTTGTCTCACGACGGTCTAAACCACTCCGTTCCCTATTGGTGGGTGAACAATCCAAACTTGGTGAATTACGCTTCCATGATAGGAAGGCAGACATCGAAGGATCAAAACAAACGTCGCTATGAGCGGCAGGCGCCACAAGCCGGTTATCCACATGGTAACTTTAGACACCTCTAGCTTCAAATTAGGAAAGGTCAAAGGATCGTTAGCCCGCTTTCCGGTTGTATTAGATGCTGAAATCGAGAATCAAGCGAGCTTTTACCCTACGTTCCACCGCAGATTTCGTTCCGTTGAGGCTCATCTTAGGACACTGCGTTATCTTTTAGCGGATGTCGCTGACCAAACTCCCGACAATGTCCTCCGGGATCGGCTGAGGCGAACCTTAGGTCTAAAGAGGCGTGCCGCAGATTCCGATAAGTAAAATAGCGTTAAAAGTAGGAATTGGTATTTCAGCATAGAGCTCCACTTATCCTACACCTCTCAAGTCATTTCCGCAAATTCGGACTAGAGTCGAGCTCAGAGGGTCTTAACCAGTGATTACGCAGAGCCGGTTCCTTAGACGTGGTTTATTTGGATAGTAGGCGAGGGACGTAGGAATCTGTTAATCCATTCATGCGGCGTCACTAATTAGATGGCGAGGCATTTGCTACACAAGAGTCATAGATTACTCCGTGTTTAGCGCTTGGTTGAATTACTTCACTTTGACATTGAGCAGGCGAAATCCATTGCGTTAACATCCTTAGGACCATGCGATGCTTGTTTTAATTAAGCGATCCAGTTCCCCTTGTCGTTACCGATTAGAGTTAGGTGTTCCAGGAAGGCCAGGCCGTTCGATCCAGTCCTTTCCGCGGCGACCATTCGCCTGGAGCATTCAGCATCCATAGACGGTACGGGTTGAGTTGGGACCCGTCTTGACCCCGATGAATCCTTCGAGTTCAGGATCCATTTGCAGACTTCCGCCTACATTGTTCCATCGACCGGACGTTCACCTTGGAGACGTCGCGGTTATAGATTACGGTAGGGATGACTTCGGTCCCTCATTTCAAGTGCCGGTATGCCGGACCACATAGCGTCGCGGTGCTCTTCGATTGGACCACCTCCGGTGGCGTTTCGAATTAGGCGGTATTAAAGCGGAAAAGATAACTTTTCCCAGGGCCGTAGGCGTCTCGGATTTCCCTAGCGTTAGCGTCAAGCAGCGTCCGGTTGAGGAATATTAACCGATTCCACTTTCGAGCTCGCAAGCAGTATCGGAGAGGACTTCCCGATCTCTTGGTCGATAACCAGGTATGCAAGTCGCGTTCACTGGAACCTTTCCCTCTTGACCTTGAGTTCTCGATTTGAATGTTGCTACTACCCCCAAGATGCGCGCAGCTCATCGGCTCCGAAGGTTTTGCGGTGACCAGCCCTCCACTCATTGAGGGCTGGCACTTCCCCGACGGAAATAGATTACAGGCCAGCGGTATATCCATTTCGGGCTAGTTGATTCGGGGTGAGTTATTACACTCTTGCGGTTTGACTTCCAGGACCAGATCCTGCGTCTTAATCGACTAACACCCTTTTGGGATCTAGGTTAGTAGCGGTTAGACGCCGTAAACCGGTTCAATCCATCGCGAGTTCAACTTACCAAAATGGCCGCTTGGGCTCGATTCCTTACGCGGCTTCACAAAGCGTATAGGTCCACTATTTAAAGTTTGAGAATAGGTCGAGGCGTTGCTCCGTCTAATCATTGGCTTTACGATAGAACTTCGTGAATGAGCTCGGTATCGAGGAAACCGGAGGGAACCGCTCTAGATGGTTCGATTAGTCTTCTATATACGAGTCGGATGAGCGATTTTACGCGTCGGTATAAGCGGGCCTCCACCGAGTTTCCTGAAGCCGCCCTTCGGGCATAGTTCACCATCTTTCGGGTCAGACGTATGCTCCACTCGAACCCTTCATCGGAGATCGATTGTTGTTGCACCAGCAGGGGATCCATCGATTAACTTACTGGCGTGCGGGTTTACTCGCGATTGAGCTGCGCTGTCGGACTCCTTGATCAGTGTTTCAAGGCAGATAAGAAGGAGCCAGGTACGCTGGGCAATAGCGGTCGAGGCAGCCGTGGCGGCCTATCCTGATCGAGGGGCCGAGACTCGGAAGCCGTTATTGCCCTCGATCAGCGTCGGACCAGCAGTCGTCCGGCCCGCTTATGGCCAGTTCAGCATCCAATAAGGCAGTAGCACGTCAGACTTCCCTCGGAGCAATTTCAAACACTCTTTGACTCTGCTTTCAAAGTCCTTTTATCTCTTTCCACTCAGCGGTACTTGTTATGTATCGGTCCTAGCCATTATTTAGCCTTGAGCGAATTTCGCCGCAGGCTGCATTCAACAACTGAGGCTTCGGCGACTCTGAGTCTGACGGTCAGAACGCGGCGAGGGCTCTGCCAACCCTTCGGGGACTTAGGCGATCGCCCGAAGGGATTACTCGGATTCTGATTGGGACAATAGGCCCGATTTTAAAGGCTGGGCTATTCGGTTACTTCGCGATTACTGGGAATCCTTGTAAGTTTCTTTCCTCAGCTTATTGATATGCTTAAACTTCGGTAGGTAGTCACTGACACGAGATCGCGGTGGTTGGTAAAGCCCTTTCGAGACAGCTCTAAGTCCCTCGAGGCCACAAAGGTCAACTTAACTGTCGCGGCTAGCGATTGCATTCTAGGCTAGGCCTTGCACCACCAATCGCCCGACTATTTCGAAGCGTGGGCTCTGTTTTAGGCCAATCCGCGGTGAGGCATGGGAGACCATCCTCATCACATCCGATAGGTGGGTTGGGAACGATCGCGATAGGCCTTGATGAGCGGCTTACCTTAGCGAAGGCCGAGCAACTGCGTTCAAAACTTCGATGGTTCCGGGATTACGCGATTCCACCAAATTATCGCGTTTTCGTTCTTACCGTGATCACGAGGCCAGATATCGTTCTTAGAAATTCGTTTAATACTCATTATTAGGTGCATCAACTCCCGATCGCCGGTGCGAGACACAAGGCGAACCGCTCAAGTTCATGTTCCCTGGCGGAACCCGTAGAGTTCGTTGTTACTCCGGCCTGAGACACCACCGAGCGTTGGGAGGAGGGCAATAAGCTTCGTCCGTAAGGCTTAAAGCTGCTCATCACTCATGATAAACATGTTATTTGGTCAATCGCTGGCGGGTTTGACAATGATCCTTAAGCGAGGTTCACCTCGAAACTTTTCGACTTCTCCTTCCTCAAAAGATAAAGGTTCGGTGAACTTCCATGACGTCGTGGAAGCCATGCGTCGGCGATCAGAACCTTCCGTTGCTTCATCGGTGGGCGACGATGTGTAAAAGAGGCGGGGCGTAGTCAGCGGTGATACTCAGGCTTAAATTCCCGTTGAAGACCAACAATTGCAATGATCATCCCGTCCGATGAAATTTCAAAGATTACGGGGCACGAGGAGGCTATAGACTTCGTTGAATACATCGATTAAGGGGTCGCATTGAGAACATCTAAGGGCATCCACCGGACTGTTATTGCCTCAAACTTCCAGGTGGCTGGAAGGCCATAGTCCCTCAAGAGCTGCTGCGAGGCATACCATCCGTAGCTAGTTAGCGGTGAGGTCCCGTTAGATTAGCGGAATTAACCGGACAAATCGCTCCACCAACTAAGAGCGGCCATCACCACCCCCGTAGAATCGAAGAGCTCTCGATCTCATCCTTACTAATCGGACGGTAAAGTTTCCGGGGTTGAGTCAAATTAAAGCGCGGGCTCACTCTGGTGGTGCCACTTGATCAATTCCTTTAAGTTTCAGCCTTGCGACCATACTCCCGGACCAAAACTTTGATTTCTCTAAGGTGCTGCGTCCTAAAAGTAACATCCACGATCCAATTCGGCATCGTTTATGGTTGGACTAGGATGATTATCATGCGTCTTGAGCCTGACTTTCGTTCTTGATTAATGAAACATCGCTGCGATGCTTGCGGTTGTTGGTCTTTCATAAATCAGAATTTCACCTCGACTATAAATCAGATGACCCATTGTCCACGGTAATCATTACTCGATCAGAAGATACACAATGGATAGGAATCCATGATGTTATCCATACTAATGTATACGAGTATGCTTGCTGAGCACTCTAATTTCTTCAAAGTAGCGGTCGAGGGCCAAAATCAAAGGCCGGGGCATCCGGCGAAGAGGCGAGGGCAGCAGTGCCGATCATACACCAGGTCACTTCGAGCTTTTACGCAACAACAATATCGCTATTGGATCACTTCACGGACTCCCTCGATGGATCCTCGTTAAAGGGATTTAGATTGTACTCATTCCAATTACCGGACTCTATGAGCGGTATTTATTTATTGTCACTACCTCCGTTACGAGGTTAGGTGAATTTCTCTCTTCCTTGGATGTGGTAGCGTTTCGGCTCCATAGGATCGAACCTAATTCTCGTCGCAGGTCACCCCATGGTAGGCCACTATCCACCATCGAAGTTGATGGGAATTTGAATGATCGTGGCGTGCTGATCCGATCGAGGATTATCATGAATCATCAATATCGGCGAGCAGCGTTGACCTTTTATCTAATAAATGCCCCCCCCCCCCCCCCCCCCCCCCCCCCCCCCCCCCCCCCCCCCCCCCCCCCCCCCCCCCCCCCCCCCCCCCCCCCCCCCCCCCCCCCCCCCCCCCCCCCCCCCCCCCCCCCCCCCCCCCCCCCCCCCCCCCGGGGGGGGGGGGGGGGGGGGGGGGGGGGGGGGGGGGGGGGGGGGGGGGGGGGGGGGGGGGGGGGGGGGGGGGGGGGGGGGGGGGGGGGGGGGGGGGGGGGGGGGGGGGGGGGGGGGGGGGGGGGGGGGGGGAATGAAGTTAAAATTATACTAGTTTTTCCACCCGGGCCAAAACTCACCTTTATTTGTAACATAATGTCATTTTATGACTTGAATTGTTGAACATATATTTAACTAAATTTACAAACTGAAATTTTGAAAAAAATTTGTAAAGTATTTTATTTTAATTTTTAAGGGTAAGCGAAAATCATAAAAATAGTTAGAGGTGTCAAAATCGCTGAAAAATTACAAGACACTTGAGAAATTCATATAAAGAGACATTGGTATAGTAAAATTATTTTTTTCATTAAAAAGTATTTTATTTTTTCAGTTAAATTAGAAAAATAGGAAAAATAGATAAAAACTTGAAAATCATGAAAAAATGGGAAGTTTGTTGGAAATTATCATGATGACATTTCTTCATATTTAACTAATAAAAATCTATGAATATTTTGTTTTTATAAAACAAAATTAGCAAAAAAGAAATGATTTTAAAATTTGGAAAGTGGGAGAAAAATAGAGGGATAATTCTAAAGGTGTATGAATGAGAGTCATTGATATTGCTTTCAAAATGGGCAAAACCAATTGTTTTGAAGATATGAGGGTACACTACGATCATCCACGTAGGTCGTGGCTCGAATACGCATTCTCCCTTGAGGCCATCGTGCTCGAGACAGCCATATACTTCTTGAGGTTAGTAGCAAACCTTCCACGGCCTCGAGTGTACACTATAGCCATCCATAGGTGCTCAAATGCTCAAGTGCTCAAGTTCCTCAAGTTGCTCGAAGTTGCTTTGAAGTGCTTGTGCCTGAGCTATATGACTGACCTTATACTTAAGCGCTTATGGCGCTAGCCTTGAGCGTGCGTGCGTTATATCATTAGATTAGAAGGTGGATTTTTCAATATCCCCGACTCGCAGATTGATTGTTCCCTTCCCGGCTCCGGCGTGGGCTCCGCGACCGGTCCCGATAGCGCTTCAGGCGGGCTCGAGCCGTAGCTCAGGGCTACGCGTTGCCACATGCGATGGGTGGGTCTTTGCGGACACTTCGCCAGAGCCGACCCTCAACTATAACCTTCCCATAATAGATAAAGAGGTTTTGCCTTGATCACCCAAGGGGACGCAAATCTGAAGTTAAGTTATACTAGTTTTTCGGACCAAAACTCAGTTTGTTTCGCGATATTACGTCTTTTCGACTTGTATTGCTCATTCATACATACAAGATCCTTTTAAGTCAGGTGGCTCCGCGACAAAAGCCGCGCTCCCGCGGCTTTTGAATCGTAGCTCGGCTCTCTCTGACCGGTCCGAGGCCGAGCCTGGCTCAAACTGCGTTTCCATGCCCTTGCTTTCGTTCGCTCAGGGAATCACATTCTTTTAGGGACCCTTAGCATATGCAGCTCGCTCCGGAAATTTCAACCGCTTCGAGGGTTGTACCGACTCGCGGCTCGTGCCACACGGCTCGTCTGAGGCCGACCGTGCTCGAAGGCTTCCGTTTCCTACCCTTTGCTCCTCCAGCTCCAGGGCAATCAGCGTTCTTTTAGGCCACTTAGCATATCGCGGCTATTAAACCGGAATTTCGACCGACTCGGCGAGGTTATTACGGCTGTAACCGGTGTAGGGGCTTCGACCAATAACTCAAACTGCCGTTTCACCACTTTCTTTCATTCGCTCCGGGCAATCCCGCATTCTTTAGGGCCCTTAGCATATGCGCTCATGGCTCGGAAATTTACGACCGACTGGTGGCCTGACTGGCGGCTCACCGTGCCATATGGTCGAGGCCGGCCATGGCTGAAGACTTCCGTTCCACCCTTTCGCTCAGCTCAGGGCAATCCGGCGTTCTTTTAGGCCTGCGTATACCGCGGCTCATGGCTCGGAAATTTGACCGACCGTGAGTTGGCCACGGCTCCATGACCGATTAGTAGAATTTCGATAATATTTCGAACGCCGTTTCCTACCCTTTATATTCAGCTCGGAACATCCACATTCTTTGAGACCATAGCATATCTGCATTTGCTCATAACCGGAATTTCCGACCGATACCGGCGAGGTTAGTAGCGGCTTCAGCGGCTCGATGCGAGGCCGACCATGGCTCAAACTGCCGTTTCTACCCTTCTTCGTTCAGCTCGAGGCAATCCGTTCTAAGTTATAGCGCTATACCCGCAGCTCATAGCTCGGAAAATTTTACCGACTCGGCGAGTTGGCCGTTCCACGGCTCATGCACTACGACCGGTCGAGGCCGAACCGTGCTTCAATTTGCCTTTCCTTCCACTGCTCATCCATTTCCGGTGATCCATTCTTTGGTCCACTTGCTATCCACGTCGTGGCTCCGGGGTCCCTACTTAATGCGGCTTCGGGGCCGAAGTGACATCTTGTTTTCAAAGTTGCGAATTTGTTGGCCAAAGTCACGGAACTCCTAACCCGCAACATGGTGATATTTAGGGGAAGGAGATTAATGGGGGACGAATCGAAACGACATAGAACTGGATCGATGGATCGTGGCGGCAAAGGCCAATACATACCGTCGGTGTGAGGGGGCCCGCGACCATAGCTTTAAAAACCCCGCGGGGTTTTTTTTCCCTTTTTCTCATTCCGGGTCGGGCAATCCCCCATTCTTTTTGGGTTTTTGCCAATAAATTTTCTCCCTTGGCTTTTCCCGGGAAATTTTGACCGGCTGGGGGGTTTTGACTCCCGGCCCGTGGGCCCGGGGGCTTTGGGCCGGGCCCCCACCCTGGCGAGGGTTCCCCTTTTCCCACCCCTTTTCTTTCCCTCCAACCCGGGGGAAGGGGTTTTTTTGGGCCCCCTTGCGTATTTCCGGGGGCTCTGGGTTTCCCGGGAAATTTTGACCGGCCAGGGGGGCCCCTCCGGCTTTGGGGTGAGGGCCCCCGCGACCATGGCTGGGGCCCCTTTCCACCCCCGTTTTCCCCCGGGCAAACCCATTCTTTAGGGGGCCCTTGGGCCCCCAAATTTTTCTCCCGGGCCCCGGGGAAAATTTGGCCGGGTGGGGAGGATTTCCCCCCCGGCTGGTCGAGGCCCCCGGCCCCGGCTCAAAAAACCGCGGGCCCACCCCTTTCTCTTAGGCCCCCGGGCAAACCCCTTCTCTTAGGGCCCTTGGGGTAACACCCCCGGGTAAGGGTTTGGAAAAATTTTTCCACCCGGGGGGGTTGGCCCCGGCTCCCGGCTCCTGCCCCTTTCGGCCGGCTGGGGCGGGGGAAACCATTTGGGTGGGCCCTTTTTCCCCGCCTTTTCTCTCCCGGGTGGGCAAACCCCTTCTTTTTTTTGGGCCCCCTTTGCTTCCCGTCTACTCGGGGGGGCCTAGCCCGGGTTTTGGGGGGCTCAAAAACCTGACCCCCTTTTTTTGTTTTAAAGTTGCGATTTTTTGGGGGTCGGGGAAATCTAACCCCCTTTTTTCAACAAAAGTGATTTTGGGAAGGGGGGTTTGGGGGGGAAAATCGAAAACGACATTGGGGGGGTGAATCCGGGTTTGGGTTTTTGGGAATGAAGGGCCCCACCGCCGCCAAAAATATTTTTTAAATTGATGCGCAAAAGGGTTTTTCCCCTGCTTTTGGTAGGGAAAAGCCAATAGGGGGCATCCCCTAGGACCCCCAAAAGACCCTTGCCCCTTGGGGGGCCCCCCTTTTGGGGGGGGTTGGGGCGGGCACATCGCGTGCGGGCCGGGATTGACTTAGAGGCGTTGATCATAAAAAGTGCCCGGAATGCCGGGCCTTTTAAAACCCAGCGATGACCCCTTTCGAAAAACGCGGTTTTCCCCGTCTTTTTTTGAATTACCATTGCGACACCATCCCGGGGGGGGTAAAAATAACTTTTTCAGCCGGTCCAAACCAGCCCGTTCCCTTGGGGGGTGAACAATCCAACCTTGGTAGTGCCCCAAAGGGAAAGGGGGCACCGAAAGGGTCAAAAAACAAGTTCTATAGGGGAGGGCCACCCGGGGGTTTCCTGGGTAACTTTTTTAAAACCTCGGGTTTCCCAAATTTCCGAAGGTCCGGTCGTTGGAAAGGCCCCGCTTTTCCCCCGGTTAAAATTACGTCGAAATCCCGGGGGAAACAAAACGGGCTTTTTCCTTTCTTTCCCACCCGGGGTTTCTTCCCCCTTGGAAACTAAAACTTAAAGGGCACTTTTTCGCGTTAAACTTTTTTGCGGATGGGAAACCCCTTTTCTCCCCGGGGAAAATATCCCCCCATTGGGGCCGGGAAACCGGGGAACCAGGTCTAAAGAAGGGGGTTTCGGCCCGGTCCCGGGGGAAAGTAAAAAACCCTTAAAAATTTGGTAAATTTTCCACTTTTTCCGAAACTCCATATCCACCTCTAAATCATTTCCCTTTTAAAATTTCTTTTCCAAAAATTTTTGATATGCTTAAACTTTGGGGGTAGTCCCTTTGAAAAAATTGTGATGGTTGGGGCCCTCGGGCGGGCTCAGGGGGTTTTAAAGGGCCAAAATCCGCCTTTTTCGCGGCCGATTG
>JAGPNP010000270.1:0-11949 GCA_019425755.1 Amaranthus cruentus
TCGATACATGCGGCCCTATGAGATTTTGGACGTGTGGGTAAAGTGGCGTATCGGTTGGCTCTTCCAAATACCTTAGAAAAGGTCCATGATGTGTTTCATGTGTCCCAGTTAAAACGGTATCATGCTGCTGCCTCTCATGTCTTAGATCCCGAACCTTTGGAATTAGATACATCTTTGACCTATTCAGAGCGACCGGTTCGAATCTTAGACAAGAAAGTTCGTAGTACACGACGGAAAGATATTTCTATGGTAAAAGTTCTGTGGTCAAATCACGAGCGCGAGGCCGCTACCTGGGAAACCGAGGACTCTATGCGGGAAAAGTACCCTTACCTCTTTCAGGTTAGTCGCGTTACGGGGACGTAATTCCTTTAAGGGGGGTAGAGGGCGATAGGAATTTCGCGCGCGCATTGATAAACTTCTTTGACTTGAGTTTTATATGTGCAGTGTTGTGTTGTATACTGGTCTTCTTTGACTTGAGTTTTATATGTACAGTGTTGTGTTGTATACTAGTCGGTTTCATGTAAGTTACGAGGGTGTAACTTCTTTTAAGGGGGGTAGTCTGTAACACCCCGTAAATTTATATAAAGTATTTGAAATTAAAATAAAATAATAATAGTCAAGTATAAGAATTTGAGTGAATTAATATTTGACAACGATATCGACATTTGTTGCGTGCAGGGTTATCGTTATTAATCTAATTTAATTTTTTCATGTGTTAAACCTAGGCAATTAAACACAATATTAATTAATTAAATAAAAAAAAATTTTTTTTTAGTAGAAATTAAAGGGGTGGCCGGTTGTTTTGGAGATTTGGGGGGTTTTGTAACTCCCTTCTTAAGAGTGTTTTATGACATAATTAAGAGGGAGTTATAGGTAGTTTAAGGGTTGTGGTTTGTGTTTAAATATGTTAGAATTGTGAGATGATTTCTCTATTTTGCTTTTCCTCATAAAAAACAAAAAATTCCTTCTTTTCTTCCTCTTGTTTTTCGGCTCCAATATAAAAAAAAAGAGTTTTTGTGATCATTCAATCTCTAATTCAAGGGTAAGTAAAGTTCAATTGTTAATATTAGATTTTTACTTTTTAAAGAAAATTATATTTTATATGTAAAATATGATGACATCCTATGACTTCTAGGAGGATTAAGTATTTAATTCCATCATTTTAATTTATTGTTTTTAATATGTGTTTAGTGGTCATGTGTATGAGAATGTTTTAGTTAGTGGTTTTGTGTTTGATGATGGAAGAATTTATGTGTGGGATAATATTATATGTGGTTGGAAATGTTAGGTGATTGTGTGATAAGAAATATGAATTGGTGTTGTTTTATGATTCGGTTTTGTTAGTTTTGTTAGTTATGAATTATAAAGTGGATCTCTCTTTTTATATATATAATAAAAAAAATGAGAAATATGTGATATAATGAGTACGTGGCACGAACTTTCCGGACAGCAATAGCTGCCTCGGAAGTGGCGCCTCATATTTTTTTAAGTGGGATGCGTTTCGTTGTCGTTTTATTTAACCGATATGTTAAAAGTCGTTTAAACGCTTAAAATAATCAAAAATAGTAAATGGATTTTAGCAATTATGAAAATTGGTGTCCAAGGTAATTGATGCGTTCCGGACGCAGTGGTGAAGTCGGATTTTTCATTTGGATTTTCTAAACTGTCCAAATTGGCAGTTTAAGTTTCTGGTTAAAATGTGGAATTTTGAAGTATTAGGGATTTGATGAAATTAATTAAAATTATTAAGTCTTATTGATATCTTAGTGGTATAGAATGAGTTAGAAGTGTAAACACGTTCTAATACGTGTTCGTTTTGTGTGTGTGTTTGTTTAGGACCTCGATTCATAAGAGGGTGAAATTCCTGTAGCATTTGAATGTCATTGTTTGCCGTGCTTAAAGGTACACGCTTAGACCATACTATTTATGTGGTTATGCAAGTAATGTTGTTTCATTCTTGATTATGGCATTGTGACTCACATAAGGATTAGACACCTCAAATAATTTGAAAGAAGTTTAACTTGGAAATTGAGGATTGATGTGTTGGTTATTCCAAGGGGTTAATAATTTGGAAAGGATTATATAATTATTGTTCCCATGGCAGTTTTGGATCATTACGGTCACCATGGGGGTATGCATACTTTAACCTATGACGACCCGAACAGGACGGGCAACGTCTTAGGTCGGTGGTTGCCTTGGGATTAGCTCTCCTAAGTGTATTCCTCCAAAAAGAAATTGGATTTTTAATGACTTGGACGACCCGAATAGGACGGGCAACGTTACAAGTGGGGGTATCTGGAAATGAACGTATTAGAGCCTATGCATGCTAGGATGAACATATTGCTTGTATTCCACTTGTTGATCATTTGTATGTCGTCTCTGACGTGTATTGGATTGTTCTTTGGAACCTGCTTTCGTTGTCGATCGACGACTAGCAGGTTGATTGCAGGTGGGGACTGGAATGAGGTTCAAGTTAGGATCACATCACCCAAGACCGTGTTCTATGTAATAAGAACTATAGTAGAAAATAATTTACATTAATGTAATGGAACTTAGACTAGTTTGTTTTATCTTTGTGTCAGTAGAGGCCGATGGGTTCTCAAGTTGTAATAAGGAATTCTTATAAACTTGTCGCTTCCGTATGCTTTTTTTTCCGCCTAGTTATATTCCTTTATCGATGGAATGTTGACGATCTGGGATGAGATTCTTCCCGCTAAGTGTCCAGTTGTGAACCGGAGTCATATTTGTATATGATTATCCGGCTCACTCGAACCGGACCGTTACAAATACCCAAGTTTTATTTCCCATGATAGATTGCATCTCATCATCAATAGCCTCTTTCCAAAAACCACTACTATGTGATGCCATCACATTGCTGTAAGTCAATGGGTCACCTTCCACATTGAATAGATATGGAACACTGGAAGAAATTTGTTTCTAGTACTTTCAACCAAATATACATCAAAATTCGGTCCAAAGATTTTAACTTTCCGTTGGCCCTTAGTCCGTTTTGGATTTCGATCAAAAAATTGTTGTTCATATAGTTGTAGATTTTCATCTATAACTAGAAATGAACCTTGTTGATTGTAAACAACATCCTCATTGGTACAAACTTGTAGATTTCTTTATCTACTTAATGATGAAAATCTATTTTCATCAAAAATTGTATCTCTTGACTCAGTAATCGAATGAATCGATATGTAGTCATTTTGTTCTATAACATAGAACCTATTAGGGGTGAAAGTTCGGTTTGCAGTTTGGTTTTTTCATAAAACCAAATCAAACCAAATTTATTTTTAAGTTTAGAATGTATTGGGTCTGGGTTAATACTGGGAAAGGAGTGGGAGTGTTAAGTACTCAAGTGTGGGACGACAGTAGTACAGGTATTATCAAAGGTTAGGGTTTTTAATTTTTTAGGTTTAGAATGTATTGGGTCTGGGCTAATACATTAATGTTAGTGGGCTATATGTAATTTCTTATATATTCGGTTTGCGGTCTAGAATTTCGGTTTTCGATTTTTGAAAATTCCAAACCTAATCCAAACCTTAATATTTCGGTTTTTGAATTTTCAAACCTAATCCAAACCAAATTAATCACCAAACCATATTTGTTATTCGGTTTGGTCTGGTTCGATTTGCGATTTTAATCCGAATAAGTTTCACCCCTAGAACCTATAAGTTTTTCAATGAATAGCATAACCTATAAAAATGCATTATATTCCTCGTTCACCAAGTTTCTTTCTTTAGTTACCGAGCAATCTTACAATGGCCCACAACCCCAAACCTTAAGATAGCTTAAGTTTGGTTTTCTTTTGTACCAAAGCTCATAAGGAGTCTCCTTATTTGTTCTCATTGGAACCCGGTTAAGGATGTGACCCGTCAACATTGCTTCACCCCAAAATCCTTCACTCAAGCCCGAGTAGGATAACATGGAATTAACCATCACTTGTAGAGTATTGTTTTTCCTCTCCGCCACACCCTTGATTGTGGTGCGTATACGACGGTTGTTTCATGCATTATACCCATTGAATTAAAGTAGTTTGGATCATAATATTCACCTTCTTTATCGGTTCTTAACCTTTTAAGTTTACTACCAATTTTATTTCTACTTCATTTTTGTAAATTTTAAAGTAACTAAGAGCCTCATCTTTTGTATGTAAAAGGTATACATAACAAAACATGGAAAAATCATCAATAAAATTTATGACATAATTCTTATTTTCCCCTGATGGTGTACTATGAAAGTCACGAAGATCACTATGTAAAAGGTATACATAACAAAACTTGGAAAAATCATCAATAAAATTTTACAATTTTTAGATATTTTAACACACATAAGAATCAAATCATGTTTAGACATAAAAGCAATTTTATGAAAATTAACATGTCCTAGTCTAAAATGCCACAAATAATGTAAATCATCCTTTTCATTACTTAAAACATGTGAAACATTACATATAACATCTTTAGTCAAATCCAAAGACAACTTTAAAGGACTATTACAAAGATAAGCACCTCCTACAAACAAATTATTCTTAGAGATAATACACCTATCGCCTTCAAATATTAATTTGTAGCCCAATCGATTCAAGATCGATTTCGACAAGATTTCTACTAGTTTCGGGTGCGTAATAAATATCCCTTAGAACAAAGAGATTCCTCGAAGTGAACAATAGCTCAACTTGTGCTTTGCCTTGGACCATGATAAGTGCATTGTTTCCCATAAAGAGATGCTCCCCATCAACTACCTTATGTAAGGTTTTGAACCATCTTGTAGAATTACACATATGTGTCGAGGCCCCCAAATCGATCCACCAAGACAAAATATCATCATGCATAACATTTAAGTTAGTATTCATTGAAGAAAAATTCAAAGATGAATTTTTAATCAAAATTGCATGTTTACCTTGAATGGAAGTGTCCTTCCTTGTAAAAGCTTGACCACTACCCTTTGCCTTCTTTTGCTTATTCTTGAAAGCAAAATAATTTTTCTCTCGGTGTCCGGGCTTGCCACATTTCCCACATACCTTTTCACCGGCATTAGAACTAATGGCCTTCCCCTTTAAAGATTCACTTTTCTTTCTTTTCTCATAGGAATGGGATGATTTCCCCTCCGCAACCATGTTTATGGTACCAACATTAGGATTTTCATCCTTTTGATTCTCTTGAATCCTTATGCTAGACTCAATAGCTACGTGTTGTCTAAGAACGGAGAGTGTAATCTCCTTTCCTTTATGCTTTAAAGATGTTTAACATCTCTCCAAGAAGGAGGCAACTTGTCTATAATGCTAGAAATTATAAACACTTTGTCGATTTTTAACCATCTTATAAGAATCGAAATTACTTACAAGAAATTTCTTGGATTTGGCATCCTCCACCATGTATTTGTTCTCCAAAGTCTCCATAATTCCTTAGCGGACTCATAATCTTTCTTTCCATTTAGAATATGTCACGGACAAATGAAATCATTATTTTTCCATTTACCTCTTTTCCTTGATTGCTCAAAAGTTTCATTTTCAACCTCCTCCGGTTTGGGGGTAGCTTATCACGTAAGCCACGTTCAAAGTAGTCAGGAGGATCATCATCTTCTTTTGCCAATGACAAAAATCGACACTAACAAACTTATCCAACTTAGTGAAATTAGAAGTAAGTTTTTTAATACTTGCCATCCCGAAAAGAATATCACAAAAGATTATTACGAACTAATAACGCAAAATACAAATTACAATTGAGAATTTGTTTTATTCCCTTGTTGATGGCTAAAATTAAACTTACAAAATACACTAAATAAACTTGAAGATTATTTTGTAACGACGACCGTTACCCGGAAGCTTGATACTTGTTGTAGGCGTGTAATTACTTTCCTTTTGAGATATTTTCCCCACAAAGGTACTTGAGTTTTGAATTGGAAATTCACAACGAGATCAAACAACACAACACACCCTTAGTACTTAGGGTATGTCACTTAACAACAAGTATACGAAGAATTATAAGTTTGGAAGCTCTAACAAAAGTTAATTACTCTCTGGAAAGAACACAAGTGAATGAGAAAGAGCAAGAATGAGAATTCAGAAATTAGATGTATTTTTCACTCTTCGCCAAGCCCTATTTATAACTACTCCAAGTATAGGAAAGGGTCATGACACAATAAATCATCCATTGATGATCAACTGAATGACCTCAAATCAATACCATTAACCAAGGTATTCATTCCTTCCTATTATTTCTTTGTGACATCTAAAATAATGTGATATAAGTAAGGGATTTCATTAATGCAATTAACTCAAAGGATATGTAGAGACACAACGGTCATATCAGAAGAAAAAATTGAGTCGATTTTTGCTCCAAACCCAGGAAAGCCGACTCGGCTTTACCTGCTGGACAGAGTGATTTTTCCAGAACCTAAAACTGAGCAGGCTTTAGGTCCAAAAATAAGAAAGAAGTTGGCTTTTCTTGCTGACTTGATTTTCTAATTGTTCTTTTGTCTTTTCCTTTGAACCCCTTTTGGACCTTGTATTTTAATACACATTATCCCAATACTTTTGTAAAACTTGGTGATTATATTCTTACGATTATTAGACACTAAATGTTCAACACATTTCGTACTTGATAGTCTTCAAAATAATGTTATTGGAGTTAACTTTTGCTTGCCAAATCGCTTCATTTAGTGTTTTCCAATTTCAAACTCAATTTTAACTTTCTTTCTTGATTAAATTATCTGTTTATTACGAAGTTAGATTTGGATATGAAATAAAAAATGAATGATTAAAGCTACTTTCATTACCACGAATAACCTGATACATTTCATAAAATTAACACTACAAATCATTCTCGTTATCATTGATTAGTACCATCAACTAAATTGAACGCTAACACTACATTAATAATCCTTTTGATAATATATCAATGAACCATCTAATTAACCAGAAACTTAAATTATTAATTAATTAGCTTTTTCTCAGCTTTTTAACTGATATTTTTATTTATAAGAAATGATACAGTTGTTTGATTGTAAGATATTTAGAAGAATAAGCCTAAATCATATTCTTTTAGAGTTTACAATATTCGAGTAACTAGATAATGCCCGTACGATGCACGGTTTTATATTAAATTTTTCGACATATTAGTATCATTTAAGAAATTAAAATTTTAAGAAATTTTTTTTACATTATACTTACATCTCATTTCATTCTGAATAGTTGTATACATTACATACATTGTATGATTTGTATCATACTTTGCATTATACGCGTAGATGATTGCGAAAATTTAGTTAATGACAAATAAATCACAACAAAAGACAAAAAATTTGATTATATTTTTAATATAATTATATCTATGCTTCTATTTTTTTATTCTAAATAGAAAGCAAATAGATTGTACATGAAGTATACAATACAAAATTATGAATATTTTTAATAAAAAAATAACATACCAATTTATGCTAACAAAAAATAATTACATTAAGTTGTATAAAGTAATACAGCTATAAAAACATACTTCAAAATCAAATTTAACATACTTCAAAATCAAGTTTAACATAAATATTTATATATGTAAAATTATTTTATAAAAGTTTAAACAAATTCACAAAAAATATAAGCGACTTGCATAAAGATTTCACAAGTCACAACTTAAATTATATTAGAATCATGCATTGCATTTAAGCAACCATTAGTATAAATAAAAAAATCCTTATAAAAGTATACTATCTTTGAACCATCTCAAAATATCCAATATACTTAAATAAAACTCATTTAATAAATAACATTGATAAGATTTTTTAAATAATAAATAATTAATAAAATGTAATAAAATATTTAATTTTCTAATACATTAAATGATGTGACTTAAACAATATAAAATCAATAAATATAGATAATATTATAGTCATAGTTAGAAAACAATAAAGTCAAAGATGTAAATATTAGTCATAAAGACATTGACATCATCATTGAGTTTTAGAAGGAAAAATTTTAATAAGATTGTAACACGTAAGCAATAATAAATAATGATAATGTCAGCGTGTTTTGTTTTAGTAATAATAATAATAATAATAATTATAGATTTATGAGGATGACTTTAATTAATGTCGAGCGTAAGGACATTGAACGAAAATGACAATGCCGTATAGAGTAGGTGATTCAATAAACACAATATATCGCTCAAATTAAATGCTGAGATTAAATACACAACACTTGTCCATGCAAACCCTTAAAACAATTGTCATCATAAATTCCCCTCTCCATAAATCTCTAATACTTAATTTAAACACATCAACCTAAAAAGATTAAATCACACTAATTTATTATATACTGCGGTTTAAATGTCACATTTGACAGGATACAATAGGGAATGCACAAATATTATCATTAATATTTTTAATTGTTTATGATTTAAATATAAGTTGATATTAATAATTTCTATATCGTAACGAATCAAATTAAATCTCATATGAATATATTATGAAAAATTATTTATTAAGACCGTATGTTAATATGGGCTGAACCAATTCTATTTTATTAAAAAAAATAAAAAATAATTTATTAAATTAGTTTTAAATATATGAATGACTTACGTTGTTTGTATGAACTCGTCTCACTGTGAGAAGATCTCACACAAGAATATTCGTTATATTCTAGCTTATGGAATATCATACAATTTATAGAATGTAGTATTAGTCTTATTATTGATATATACTTGTTACTACGATCAATAAAAAAAGTACAATAAAATTTGGTTATGATGAAGACTATATTTAGTTTTCTTATATAGCAATCTTTTGTATTTATAGGGGCATTTATTCTCTTTAATTAATGAATAAGAATGAAAATCGAATGATTCATTCTTAAATCTAAACCAAATTATTATACTTTGTTGTTAATTCTATCACTTGTTACCACAATCAATCAAAAAAGTACAATAAAATTTGGTTATGATGAAGACTATAGTTATGAATATTGTCTAACAAAAAAAAAAAAAAAAAAAAAACTATGTATATCTTTTTAACCAAGATCAATTTTCCCATTTCTAATATATAGAGATTATCCTTGAAAAGTTTCACAAAATCTAACACTTATCAAGCTTGCCTCGTAAAAACCTTGCTTTCAACCTTGAAAAGCTTAAGTTGAGCTGATTTTCTAATAGAAATAAGTCCTTTTAACAACTTCCCTATAACCACCAATTTATTCCTACTATTATTAGGTCTTGTACCTGTAATTTTATTTACCTTTAAAACACTCATTTCTCCATCAATACTTTTTCTTTCATTTATAAAATCTGTATTCTCGTCTTCATTAAAATCTTCCCATAAATAATCCATACTTTGTTCAACCTCCAATTGTTTACTATTAAACCTCACAAGCTCATCAATCTCTTGATCTCTTCTAATGTAATTAGTTGTTAATATCTCTTCACACATACTACGTACTTCCATTGGATGAGCATCATCATTTTCTTCCACTTTATGATCTTCTGGTTGATGGTAAACTCGAGATGAAATCCTCCATAAAGATGAGGATGAAGAAGAAGATGACGATAACACCAAATTTGATAATGAGTTGTTAGAAATAACAGGAAAACTAAACTCCTCATTCTTATTATTACTACCATTCATCATCATTTTATTCATGCTTTATAATTAATAAAATACAAGTAAATAACAATTTGGAATGAGTTATGAGAAGAACGCAGCTAGTTTAATATATATGAGGTGGGAATGAGAGGGAATAAATTGAAGTTGGTTAAGGTTAGCACCGAATTAGTCAGAGATTGTATGAAAGAAAAAAGTGTTTAGATTGGATGAGGAAGAAGAGATAGGTAGCTATAAATTAGTGGGCACTCATATATGTGAACGTGAAGTGATCCGATAGCTACTTATAACTTCTAGTAGGTCATGGGATTTAATGCTTTCTATATATAATTTAAGCCTTAACCTCTCAGGTTGTTGATATTTGATAATAGAAACAAATACTTCTAGTTGTTGGTTGTTGATGTTTGATCCGGTAGCTACTTATAACTCGTTAATAATATTTACTTTTTTATTACTTGTTAAAAAGATTTTACGTTAAACTCGTTAATAATATTTACTTTTTTATTACTTGTTAAAGAGTTTTACGTTAGTTATGGACGGGTTTGGAAAGTGGGTTTCAAAGCCAAAAAGCAAATGATAATATAGCTTTTTGATATTTGAGGTGTTTAACAATTATCATTTTTCCATGGCTTCTAATTTTTTTTGACCGACTTTTTCTCTAATGAATAAACTACTAGAAATTAGATCTGTAGGAAAACTTCAAAATGTTTCACTAAGACCTTTAAATATTGTACTAAAGCTTATGGAATATTTTTTTACGTGCTGCCTTAAGTTGCGTAGCATTAGCTAAATGCAACACTTTTATAAGTTTTTGCAACACTTATTAGAAGTGTTGTACATATTTGGTAGATGCAACATTACTTTCTGTCAAAATTAGATGCAATACTTTTTCTTTACAGAAATTATCAATAGTACCCCTGTGTTAAAGCACTTTATCAATGTTATCCTTGTGTTTTATTTAATTTCAATGGTACCCCTACCTTTTTGAGCTAATTACAAATGTGACACTGTTCACCTTTTTTCGTTAAGTTGACATTAAATGTCATTTAAAAGTGCTATAATACAGGGGTACCATTGATAAAGTGTTATAACACAGGGGCACAATTGATAATTTCCCTTAGTTTTAAATGACATTTAACCTCAACTTAACCGAAAATGGTGAATAATGTCACGTTTATAACACAGGGGTACAATATTATTTCCCTTTTCTTTATCACTGTAATATAAAAGCAACATTTTATGTATCAATTGCAACACTTTATTAGTGCAACATTTCGTTATTACTGCAATACTTTTCTTATCGCCAATAAAATATATGCAACACCTTTTCTTTTTCCCACCCAAATATATGCATCACATTTTAGGAGAAATTGCAGCATTTTCTTATTTTATCACCATAATATAGCAATATACTATTTGCATAAATGTAATACTTTCGCCAATTATTACAACACTTTGTAATAGTTTTAACTAACCATCATAATATAAGACGAAAAATCTAACACTACGACTTCATAATTGTGCCAAAACCATATAGATATATAAACTCCAAAAGGTCGTTGTAGTAATTGGAATCAATAGAATTCATCACAAAATTTATATACAACTTCAATAGAAGGTTTTAAAATATCTAAATACATATAACTATTAATACAATAAGTATTCTACTATCTATAAAACAATACAATGCCTACATTATTGCACTTGATGATCCTATCATTTGATGTGAACATAATATCAAATCCTCAAACGAATATCATAATCAATCTGCAATAATAATATAAATATTTGATGATAATATGAAAAATAACACTCCTCTCATATAGACTTCTACGTCCATTGTCTTCCTTCCTCGTGATAGCTAAAAAAAACATCAATCTAGCCTTTTCCATCTTTTTAAGGCGTAAACTTTTGTTCTCTTCCTATACATTCAAAACCAAAAAAGCATTTTAAATAGGAAAATTTGCTCTAAATAATCCCAACTATCACCCGTTGGCCAAAAATAATCCCAACTATCAATTGTTTTTTAATAATCTCAACTATTCTCATAATTTGTTGAAAAAATACCCACCCCCTTGTTACCGGCTGTGTAGAAACACTTAGACAGTTTGAACGCAACAAGAGGGGGGGGGGGGGTGAATTGTTGTGTAGCCTTTAGGAGTATTTTTGCCCTGTTTCTTGCAGAATTTTACAATGATAAAATACTCAAAGCAATATAAAGAAACTTAAAAGAACACAAAGATTTAACGTGGAAACTTTCTTGGCCTTGTAAGAAAGAAAGCCACGACCTCTTGGGATTTCAACTTGTCTTATTAAACTTTATGTAATTTACAACTCTATTACATAAAATTCTTCTCC
>JAGPNP010000271.1:0-11891 GCA_019425755.1 Amaranthus cruentus
GGATGTGGTCAAGAGTTGACTTTGACTTTTTGGTTTGACTAAATTCACCCAGCTAGCTAAACATTACCTTAACAGATATATTTTTTTCTATTATCTCTAAAGTATACTAAATCGTTCATTGAATTAGTTGCAAAAAGAAATACAATGTTTTTGTAAAAAATTTGGATATTTGGCAATATAATTTTCAATTTTTTAGTTCTATTTACAAGTACTCTAGTTTTCTATTAAATGTTTTTTAACAAATTTTGGGGAGCTGCTATTTATTTGTTACCTTATATATAGTTAAATAAAATTTTACTATTTTATTTCAATTAATTAATTAACTAATTTGATTAATCCACATAGCAAATCTTTATAAGAATGACACATGGAGTTTTTCAATTCTTTTAGTTAATTATATGATTTTCAATATTATCCTCAATCAATTTCATAACTCTGTAACTTCTCTCTAGAATGGTCTTTGAACTAAAAGTCAACATCGAAACAATATTGTTGATGAATTTGATCACTAAAATGATTCGTAAGCGTCGATAACGGTTGTTAATTTAAAATTTGAAAAAAATGGAAATGGTGGGAGTCGTATGTAATGCGCGAGTAAGCCGCACAAAATGCGCGCGCGACTACCGGGGTTCAGTTGCGTGTTTTGTGCGACTCATCCGCGGCTCAGTCGTGTGATTCACGCGACTCCCCATTTTTCAATTTTTTTTTTTATTATTTATGATTTATTTACTTAATTATTAATATTATTTAATTAGTAATGATTTAATTTATTATTATTGTTGTTGATTTATTTACTTAATAAAGTTAATTATTAATATTATTTTAATTACTAGTATTAAATTTATTGTGTATTATTTAATTATTAATTAATTTACATATGCAGGATAGCTTTGAAAAGTTAGGTGATGATTTAGATTATTCAGCTAGATTTGTTACATATAGCAATTCAAATATGTAGATGAACCGCATGCTTGGACGAGTGAGATAACTATTAAAATCGGCTTCAATTTACGTGTGCCTCGTATAAGCAAAAAGATGGTTGTTCACTTGTTCTACTCTTAGTTTATATTTAAGTTGTCATTGCTATGGTGGGTTTAGGGGTCAACCAAGTTCTAGAAGTGGAGCATGTTAGTTTAATGGTCTCTGAATTTGTGATGGAAAGGTAGATTCAATTTCAGTTTGTTTTCTTGAAGATGGTAGGAAGGACTAGGAGATGATGATATGGTTTGAAGGATGATTAATGGAAGCGCAGGTTTTAGTTAAAGAAGGGAGTATATGGTGTAGAGTGATTCAGCAGTATGAGGTGTGGAGTGTCAGTTAAATTATTGTGAGTCACTCATCTTCTTACTCATATTCATCAAAAATATTAGGTGTATATATATTTCGTTGTATAATTTATTTTGTCCCCAAATTTAATACGATTGACACTTAAATATAATAAAATATTATACTTTTTTTTTTCTTTGAGGGGTAATAAAATATTATACTTAGTCACAATAAAATGATTCGATTAAAATTTAATAATCCTGTCCATCACACATGGCGTATGGACACGATTTCTACTGTGTTTTTACCGGTTGACGTGGAACGTATTAGGCAGGTTCCAATTAGCCTTGTTGAGGCTCCGGATGAACGCATTTGGGTTGCTAGCAACGATGGGGTATTTCGGGTTCATGACGCATATAGAATTGCGGTTGACTCTCTGACCAAGGCTTCGTGTTCTAGTGGGTTTGATGCTATGTGGAGCTCTCTTTGGAAGCTTCGAATCCCACCAAAAGCAAAAGTCTTCCTTTGGAGAGCACGTTGGGATATCCTCCCTGTTGGACCAAAGTCCAACGTTGGGCTTATATGTAAATATTTATGTCATTATAATTAATTAAGACTGTCTTTATGCCCTAATTAAAATGATCTAATTAAAGTTAAAGAGTTTGGGCTTAAATGTATTAATAGGTTGTGGGCCTTAAATGTGTAGAGACTCATTTTATGACTGAGTTTTATGATGGGCTGAACACCAGTCACAAGTTATTATATATATATCATAGTTATGGTCCCTAGGTTATACATATTGCTTTTCTCCCGACATCCCATTATCAGAGAGAATTAAAAGTGATAACATCAAGGGTCTTCACTTAGGGAATACGTTTTAATCTAGAAGATCCATACTATCTCATTTTCAAGGTTATCTACCGTGCTATAGAATCAGGTATTCTTCTGTTTTGTCTTTTTAGTTTGTTTTTATAATTCAACATAATCGATCCTGTTTGTTAGTAATGGTATTCACCATTATTTTGTCCCATCAAAGGGTATCAGTCGCTTCTTATGTTGAGTTTTTAGGACTTTTTTTTATTGTTGGTTCATTAATAAATACAGTTATTTCATTGAGTTAGTTTTGAGATATTCGGATACATAATGGATCATATTTGTTTAGATTTCTTTTCAATGAGAAAGTTTTAGGACATATTATTGTTGGCATTAGAAATTCAATCCCTGTTATCCTTTTTTTCATGGAATCAGGTCTGATTTCATAATTTTTTTCTAATGTTCTTCCGCCATCAGACTCCATTATTGTGTTAATAATTTTTGGAATTTTGGGAAGGGTTACTGTTTTTTTTTCCGTTATTAAGGTTTGGTATGCAGTGTTTGGTGCGTCGGATTATTAAGGTAAAGGTAAAGCTTCATCAGTTAGATATTTTAATGGCAATTGCAATCAGGTTTTTTTAGGACGATTATGTGAACGGTTATGTTCTTTGATAATTTCCTATTTTATAGGAAAGTTTTTTTTCTAATATGGGGCTTAACCGTTTCTTTTAGATATAAAGTTCAGTTTTTTCTAAAGGTCTTAAATCAGTTATATTATTATTTGGTGAATATTTCCTATTTTTCAGGAAATTCAGTTTTTTTAGATGGTAGAATAAATTTATTGTCTGTTACAATAAATATGATTTGCCTAAGATTATTAAGCTCCTTTTCGATTATGGTATCCTTTTTTTATGGAGATATTTTCAGAGTTCATTTTCTTTTAAGTTTTGAGAAATATGGTTTTCTGAAATTATGTTTTTTTAGAGTAGGCTAATGTATGCGGAAGCGTGGGCCTAAAGGTGGCACGAAAGGTTAACGACCATGCCTTTAAGGTGTACTAATGAACCATGGTTATACGCTAGTATAAAAGTGATTAAAGCAATAAAAGTAAGTAAAAACAATAACACCAAGATTTAAGGTGGTTCACTAAATTTACTTAATTAATTACAATTAATTAAGCCGCTAAAATTAAGGCTATTTCAGTACCGGTATCGTCAATTATGATTCAAAGTTTTTTTTATCCTTTTTGTTTTCTATTTCATAATTCATCTTTGTTTATTTGTTTAATTATTAAATTTTTATTGTATTTGAAGTGGATTATTATTTTGATTTATTAATTATTATTAAATTGTTAATGTATTTAAAGTTGTTATTGTTCATCTTGTTTATAGAAAGTAAGTACAAATTGTTTCTTTCAATTTTGATTTGTTAATTGTTAATTATTAGTTAAGTTCTTTTTTGATGATTGTTTCACTTTACTTCTTTAATAAACTCATCCGCAAATTTTTTTTTTTTTTTCATCTTACATATATAATACTCCCTCCTATTCACACAAAATGGGACATTTGGATTGGGCACGGTTTTTAAGAGTGAAATGGTGGGTATTTTAATTGATTAAATTAATTGTAAAGGTAGTAGTTGGGCATTGGGAGTAGTAAAAGTGGGGGTAGTTGGATATTTTAATTGATTAAATTAATTGTAAAGGTGAGAGTAAAAATAGAAATGAGACATTTTGTGTGAATTGGCCCAAAATAGAAATGTGCCTTTTTGTATGAATAGGAGGGAGTATATCTTATTATAACGGTAAAGAGTGAACATCTTATAATCTGTTTTAGCTTTTTAAATTAATTAATATGCAAAATAAATTAGTATATCTTATACTATATATTAGGCTTAATTATTTATATTAGGTTTAAATTTATTAATATGCAAAATAAATTATATCTTAAAGTAGTTTAATTAAAGTTTAATGGTTATATTTAAAAAATAAAAAATAAAGTTTAATGGTTTTGGGCTTAAATGTATTAAAAGGTTGTGGGCCTTAAATACGTAATATGTTAATGTTATATATAGCCTTTATGGTTCTAGTTTGTACTATTCTTTTTCTCCTTACCATTTTATATTCTAGAGAACACTTGTTAAGGGTAATCATATAAATTATCTTGAAGATATAACTTCTCATGTTCTTAAAATTTCTCCGGTGCTATTAAATCAGGTAATTTATTCATTTAATTCAACATAATAAAAAAAAACAATTTCGGTGTTGATTTTCCTAATTTTTTGTCCCATCAATCTTTTGTGGAATTTATGATTAATGAGGTAATAAAGTAATAAAATTCAATTTTTTCGACATATGTAATTATGTTGCAGTGCAATTAGGTTTGGAAATCAATGGTATCTGTAGCCGGCTAGCCGCCATGGCTATTCGTTCACGGAATCACGTTTCCACTTAATTAGTGGAATTTAGTTTTGGAAATTATTTTAATGTTTCATTTTCCTGTTTTTTTAACGACTCAATTTGTTTTTTTATTTTTGTGGGTACATATTTCCATTTTAAGTGGAATTTAACTTAGTTTCGGTGTATTTATTTTCAGTTACGGAATTAAATTTTAATTATGGCTGTTTGATTTTTCTTCCACTTTTAATGGACTTTTGTTTTATAAGAGTATTTTTTTAATTGTCCTTGTATTACAATAATTGATGTTATGAAGTAGTAAAATAAGATATTTGGTATAATTATAGTATGGTTTTATATATACGGGAGGTAAATTAATTATAATAATTAGACTAAAACAAAAAAAAGTATACATCTTATTATTCTTTTAGCATTTTAAATTTATTAATTTGAAAAATAAATTATATATTACTCATTGTTTATAATAGTATATACAAATATTGATCCGCCTACTTTTTTTTTATCATCTCTGCTAATCATCTTCTTTTTCTTTTTTTATCCATGGCTCTCGTTTTCAATCATTCTGTCAAATGGCAACAAAGATCTTGTCGAATATATATAGTAAATTCACTATTCATCAATGGAAAACACAAATAACAAAAAGGTTGCACCACCTCTTGGCAATTCACCATGGCTCGTATTTACACATGGAGATTCAAGAAATAAAATGATTCAAACATTCTGTAGTATGTCTTCTTTACCAACTAATAATCAGTCATTCATCAAGAGTATTCCTCAATTGCGTGGCTTTAATATTTTGGGTTCCTACCATGGATGGTTAATCTTACGTAATATTAAAGATCATAATATTATTTCTTTGTGTAATCTCATTACTCTACAATCAATCAGTCTTCCTCCATTACCGAGAAAAAAAATAGAAGAAAGTGATGATACTCATATTAATGATGAAGATGAAGATGAGGATATTAATAATGAATGTGATAGTGAAAAAGATGATGATGATCATGATATTAATAATAATGAAGAATATGATGATGATAATGATGATGATGATGATGATAATGATATTAATGATGAAGAATATGATAATGATAATGAAGATGATGATGCAGATGGTGATGATGATGATGACAATGATGAAGATGAAGACGTGTTTTGTGCTCTTACGTCTCCCCCGAATTCAGCTAATTCAATACTCTGCTTGTTTATTAAAGATCAAGTTTTTTCATGTCGTATTACAACTGATTCCACAATCAGTAATTGGAATACTCAAAAGCTTAAACTTGATGGCGAGAGAATAGAGAGCATAAGAAATAATTTTATAATGCATGGTATTATTTATAGTTTGACTCAAACTCGATAATCCAAGAACTCATGGAATAAGATATTATTTGACGGCTATTGAGGTTGTTGAAGAAGAAATTAATACCAAAATCAATACCAATATTGCTTACTCACTTGTCATTAAGTCTTTGGCGCTTACACCTCAGGATAATTCTCGTACAAATATTCGTTTTATGAAAAATCTGGTTGAATCTTATGGTCATGTGTATTGTGTCAATACATATATAAGAAATGCTTATGATGATAATTTTAGTAGAGTAACTGTGTTTGAATTAGATTTTTCGACCAAAAATTGGGTGGAGATTAAATCTTTGAATGGTCGTGCCTTTTTTATAGATTATAATAGTTGCACTTGGTGTTGGGGTTTATCCACTAGTAGTTTTGAGGGATTAAGTATCCAAGAGAATTGTGTCTATAAAATAATTAGCGTCAATAAGCGTATTATATGTTGTTACAACATAGTTGAAAGGAGTATGACCCTACTTTCTCTTTCTCCATACTTGACAACTCCTATAAGCAGTTATGCTTGGGTGAATGCAGCACCCATATCATTACCAGTCCAAAGGTACGTTATTGGTTTATTACTTACTTCTGCTTAATTGATTCTTATTATATACTCCCTCCTATTCTCCCTATTAGTTCCATTTTCTAATATTGTTAAGTCACCCTATTAGTCTCATTTCTATTTATAGTATACATTTTTGACCTTATCACTCTTATTCATATTACCTTATTACAATAAATCTAATAAAAACCATTAAAATTTCACTTCTCACCCATTCTCTCTCCTTTCTAAGTGGTCCCATTTGATGATTGTTGAAAAGTCAAATGAGACTAATTAGAATAATAGGAAGGAGTATATATTTACGGTCCATTTGATGGTAGGTATTAATTATAATGAAAAATTAGTGTAGTTTTGGCAGGAAAATCTCTAGACAAGTTAAATAGTCATATTTGTTTTCCTCCAATCATTTCATATTTTTCACAAAATTCAATTTAATGCATTGTCATATGAAAATTTGGTATTAAGAATTAATGTAATATTAGTTGGTAATGAAAAATTATAAACACAAATTTTTTTTTGATCAAATTTTCATTACCATGAAAATAACATGATATATTTCATGAAAATTAATTATTTACACTACAAATCATACTCATTACTATAAGCTAGTACCCACAACCAAACGGGTCGTTACGGTTACAATATTAAATATCCATGACTATTTGTAGACTTTGTAAAAATTATTTAATATTTATGTTCTATATCAATTAATTTCTTAATCAATTTTTAAAGATCATGAAATTACATTATTGTGGAATAATTAATTTTTCATATGATTTCCTTTCACAGACTAGAAAGCATTCAAAAACAAGAGAGGATAATTGAGATGAAGCAACTTCCTAACCAAAGAATTGAAGAGGACTCATTGATTAAGCTTCCGGATGATATAATATATTTAATTTCAACACGCACAACACATTTGTTCGATTATTGGAATTTACGACTTTCTTGTAAGAAATGTGAAGAAGTAATTCCGTTGATTCCTGAATGGGGAAGCTCTCATAATAATAGACTTCCTTTATTTATCTTCTTTAAGGATGATGAAGATGGATTATGTAAAGTGATGGATCCTTTCCGATCTGATTCATACTACACTCGCTTACGCATATTTCCAAACCCTTCCACTCTTTATTATTCTAATAATGGATGGTTAATTATGATTTCAAGTTTTAAAGGGATATCCTCACTCAAGTTCTTCAATCCTTTCACTAGAGTCATAATAGATTTTCCAACCCATTTTAATATTTTTTTTGATCTTACAAGTATCGGATTCTCATCATATCCTAACTCTCCGGACTTTCTAATGGTTGCATTTGATCCCTTATTTAAAGGAATTGGTTATTTCCGATTTGGTGATACATCTTGGACGTATTATACGTTTCCAAATGAAAACGACCAATTTAAAATTGGAATCAGCAGTCCAGTTTACCTTCAGGGATGCTTTTACATTCTCGATGTAAAAGGTTATCTTGGATCATTTGCATTAATAGACGGAGAAGAAAATTGGCAAGTTTATAGCAAGCCACCTCAACTATGCTTCAATATATTTCATTCATATCACCTAGTTGAGTGTGAAGGTCAACTTATAGCAGTATTTATCAAGTTTATTGGATTATGCGTTCAAGTTTTTAAGTTTAATATTCAGAAGCATAAATGGGTAGAAATTAAAACTCTTGGAGAATATAGTTTGTTCCTTGGAAAGTCATCATTTTCTGCAAAGATCGAAGAGGTTGAAAAAAGAAATCGAATTTACATTTCGCGGCTTAAAGGAGAGAAAATAATTTTTTACTCTCTTCTAACAAAACAATTTCATGCTACTGGAACCGATGATGAGTCAATACAAGACTTTTACAATACAACTGAACAATTAGATAGCTTTTGGCTTTAGTTTATCATTTTTATCTAGTTTATGTATTAAAACAGTATTACTTTTCAATATGATGTTTGTTTTGTTATATTTAATTTAATTTTTTAAACTTTATTTGATAAATTTGAATTGTTATTCTCTTTTGGAGTTTAATAATAATTAATTTAATTGTTCTAATTAATGCTTTAAAATTATTATGTTAAATTAAATGTTAGAATTAAAACTAGTAAAATAGCTCCAAATTTAATTTAAATATATTGCCAAAATATTTATTTCAATTGTACTGGTTCTTTAAAATATTAATCTCTCTGTCTCACCATCCTCATCTTTTCATTTGTTTTTTTAATAATACTCCTATTTATTTTATTGTAAATTTAATCAACATTAAATTTTTATAATTTTTATTTAACTTAATTAGAGATATTAACAATTAAAATACTCCCTTATTAGCTTCTTAGCTTGTTAGTATGAGTTTGTCAACATTTATATTTTGGTCCGTCCATTTTACTTTGTAACATTTCTACTTTGCGTGATATCTCAACTATTTTCTTTAAATCTTATTCACACTTCGCCTCTAATTTTTGGTCACTCTTAATTTATTCCCACAATTTTATTGCCTCCAACATTTTCTTTGGTCACTCTTAATTTATTCCCACAATTTTATTGCCTCCAACATTTTCTTAATACTTGTCAATTGTTGATGTGCGTATTCTTGAAGAAGACAAAGAGCATCGGTGTGAAAAAAAAAACACAAAATCTCACAAGAAACAGTCTATAGGATAGACCATTGAATTGGGCCAGCTAATTTTGTATTTTGATAATTTTAATATGCTATTTTCGGTTAGGCTGGACTTTGTGGTATCCGTCTATAGAATAGACCGTCTCCCATTAGATCTACTAAAAAAAATTATATATACTGGGATGATGGGAATTACGAGTATGAGATAGTTTGGGTCTTGTTGTTCCTTTTCCTCGATTTGGGTCATTTGGAACATTTAAAGTTTGAAAAGTCCAATATCAAAATTTATTTGGGCGTGTAATTAATAGGAATGTTCTGATAAGTGTAAAATTTTACATTTATTATTATTTTAAGAGTTTTATTTTAAGTATAACTAGTGGGTTTTGAGGACAAAAGGGATGGAAATGAGCTAGAATAGATGCATAAGCTATTGTATAAAATTTAGTGTCTTAATGGGTAATTTTTGGATACATTCAAGTACTTTTTGGTCACTCCATTCCTTGATGATGAAGTCCACCGAACATCAATAGAATGAACTAGTATAAAACCCCGTGTAATGCACGGAATTCTTAGTATAAATATATAAACGTATGATAATCTTTATATTATATTATTTTCTTTAAAAAATAATTAGAGTCAATTAAGTTAAAATATTTGTGCATGTAATCTTATTTCTGATCCTAAAACAAAAGATTAATTTAAAATATATACTATAGTTATTTCCTTAATTACTGTTATATATATTATTTTAACTTATCCATCTACCATTTTTAACCAATTAAAAATTTCCATTTGTCATGCCTCCTCCTTAAAGGATGACACTTAGAATTTTCCAAGATTTTTATAGTATTGTACGTTTGTATGATATGAGTCATTCACCATTTTTAGTCATATTATTGTTAAATAAAATTTACTCCAAATAATATGCATTAAGTTATTTCTTAACCAATCAAAAATTTCCCTTTGTCATGCCTCCTCTCCTTAGAGGATGACACTTGAAATTTTCCAAGATTTTTATAGTATTGTATGATTGTATGATATGATTCATTTACCATTTTTAGTCATATTATTGTTAAATAAAATTACTCCAAATAATATGCATTAAGTTATTTCTTAACCAATCAAAAATTTCTATTTGTCATGCCTTCTTAGAGGATGATACTTGAAATTTTCCAAGATTTTTATAGTATTGTATGATGTGCATAATTAAGACAACATTTGGAGGCTCATGGTTTCAAATATGATGTTTAGAAACATTTTAAATATTATTTGGAGTCTCTAATCTAAGTCAAAGATAATCTCAATCGAGATTAACCTTAATCTCGGTCGAGATTAGCCATATTACTCACTGGAAACTTTGCTCTTAAGTCGCGGTCGAGATTACTATAATCTCGGTCGAGACTAAATTCAATTGAAAACTTCAGTCAAGTCTAAGTTCTAATCTCGGTTGAGATTACTTTAATTGTAATAGGTGCAAATTTTAAAGTTTGAATTTATGTTCTTATTATTATATTTTAAAAGCTTTATTTTAATATTTAAACTCTTAAAGTTTTGTAGTTGTTATTTTGTTTGAAAAGTTTCAATCCTTTAAATAAATTGTAAAATATTGTATTACTTGTAATTATGATTGATTTAAGTAATTGACATAAAATTAAATAAAACTAATATTTAATAACAAATTTACAATTAGTTTTTTTGATAAAAACCTGCGGTATTTATGTAATATATATCAAACGGAGCTAAAGATACAGAGTTTTAAGAGAAGGGATATATATAGATAGTCTTGTCTAACGAACTGAATTTCATCTTGCCATCATATATGCAACGGTGTTACCACTACAACAAATCACACCATCATATAAGGTTGCAGATGGTTACATTAGTCACAATCCTCTTGGCTTTAGAAAGCTTTCACTTCTTTGAGCATAAGTCCTTAAAGGTGCCTACTCAAAGTATGTCCTAGCCATTGTTGAATGGCTACAAGACACGTTTTGCTATATTGACACTCGAAGAGTAGGTGGTTGATCGATTCAAATGCTGCATTGCATAAGGGGCTTGTGTTGAATGTTGCATAAGGGGCTTGATCAGAAACACAATGCCACAACCTCAAAGAAAACGCACTTTCAACCCTTTTATCATTGTACACAAGTTGTGCTAGAGCAGTTTTACCTAACCCTCCCATACCTACAATAGGAAGGAAAGAAAGATCACTTTGAACATCATAATCAAGCAACATACCAACAATATGCTCTAAGTCGGCTTCTCTTCCAACAATATCAACTACATCCACATAAGAACATGTCTCGCGATTTCTATTCTTGATAGGCTCGTGACTAAACTCCATCATAGATGACATCTTATCAGCAAAAGCACTCAAGTTCTTCCCTATCTTCTCGACCTCTTTAGACATCTTGTAAGCGAGGACTAAAGGGTTAGAACGAGAAAGGAAGAGCCCCATCTTCTTGGATATTTTACCATCAGCCTTAATGTGCTGCTTCTGCTCGACAAGAGTGATTAAATATGAGCTAAATGGGCAGCAAAGTCAAATATATGAAACCTCAGTTATTATCTCTTTTATTTAATTTTAATAGTGAAATTTCAGTGGTCGAGTATCATGGGTCAGAAAACGTAAACTGATTGTCATTTCCTTTTGATGTAAAGATTTACGCTATCAATAGTACCATATACTATTGATTCCCAAAAATGACATAATCACATAATAAAATACTTCAGACAAACATTTAAAAGCTTTATCATATCGAAAAATTAGAGAATATAATCTAATTGATTTTATAATCATGCATTTTGAAAATTAGCAAGAGACTCCTGCACAAACACAGTCTTCGATTTTATTCACCAAGTTGTTTGTTAAAATATGTAC
>JAGPNP010000272.1:0-12014 GCA_019425755.1 Amaranthus cruentus
TACTTACATTAATTCAAAATATGCAAATTATTTCAAATTCTAACTATTCAACACAATAATATATTAATTAAAATATGTTTACTCAAGTACATAAATCAATTTTAAAAATTTTACTTCAAAAGTACAAAATCTTAAATGCAAAACATTAATAAACTTAAACAGATAAAATTTATATTTCACTTAACAACAATATAAATATTATTGTCAAAAAAATTCTAAAACAACATTTATTTAAAATAAAAATCCTTCAAACCCTTAAACAATTACTTAATTTCAAGATATACAATTATTTTTTCTAAGAATTAAAAATAATTCAAAATTTTTCAAGTCATAACAATTTACTATTTACAAATAATTCAAACCAAACAACTTAATTTAAATGACAATATTGTTAACACTAACACAAATATATAAAGTGTGCGTTTGCAACCTTTTATTATAAACAAAATATTAAATTAATTAATACTTATTTGAAGAATTTTCATTAACTAACATATTATATGAACAAACCAATAACTTAACACTTATTCAGATACAATTATTTTCATTCTAACTACTAACACAATAATTATACCAATTTTGTGTGTTTCAGTATAACCAATTTACATTTTCAAAGTGACAAAAATCCTTCAAAACCCTTAAACATAACTTAACACTAATTTCAAGCAAGACAATTAATCTTAATACTTAACATGATAGTATATCAAATAGTGTTGGTACCAAGTTTCGATAAAAACCAGTTTGCTATTTTACAAAGTAACAAATCTTAAACCTTAAACGAACTTAACACTTAATTTATATACAATTATTTTCGACTAACAATTCAAAAATAATAAAAAAATATGTTAGTTTGATAAACAAGTTTGCTTTATGAATGAAAAAATCTTAAACCTAAAAGACTAACACTAATTTAGCATTGACAATTATTTTGATTCTAACACTTCAAACAATAATATAACAAATAGTGTGGTGCCAAGTCGCATACAAACAAGTTAGCTATTTACTTAAAATGACAATAGTTAAAACTAAAATTGAATTAACACTTAATTTCAAGCATATGACAATTATTTTCGATTCTAACTACTTCAACACAATAATATATACCAAATAGTGTTGTGTGCCAAGTTTCATCCATAACAAACCAAGTTTAAGCTATTTTACGAAATGACAAAATCCTTCAAACCCTTAAATCCGCAATCTTAATTTAATATAAAATAAATACTAGTTGCAAGTTCTGCATAACAAACCAGTTAAGCTTTTTCGAAAATGCAAAATTTAAACCTTAAACACAATAATTAATTTGCAATGAAATACTTTCGATTCTAACTACTTCAACACAATAATATATACCAAATAGTGTTGTGTGCCAAGTTTCGTGCATAACAAACCAATTTTAAGCTATTTTACGCGCAAAAGTGACAAAAATCCTTCAAAACCCTTAAAAACATAACTTAACACTTAATTTCAAGCATATGACAATTATTTTCGATTCTAACTACTTCAACATAATAATATATACCAAATAGTGTTGTGTACCAAGTTTCGTGCATAACAAACCAAGTTTAAGCTATTTTACGCGCGAAAGTGACAAAAATCCTTCAAAACCCTTAAAAACGCAACTTAACACTTAATTTCAAGCATATGACAATTATTTTCGATTCTAAGCAATTCAACACAATAATAAATACCAAATAGTGTTGTGTGCCAAGTTTCGTGCATAACAAACCAAGTTTAAGCTATTTTACGCGCGAAAATGACAAAAATAGTTGAAAACCGTTAAAATTGCCACTTAACACTTAATTTTAGGCATATGACAATTATTTTCGATTCTAACCACTTCAACACAATAATATACACCAAATAGTGTTGTGTGCCAGTTGTCATAACAAACCAAGTTTAAGCTATTTTACGCGCGAAAGTGACAAAATTCCTTCAAAACCCTTACAAAAACACAACTTAACACTTAATTTCAGGCATATGACAATTATTTTTGATTATAACTACTTCAAAACAATAACATTACAAATGGCAAAAATAGTTCAAAATCGTTAAAATTGCAACTTAACACTTAATTTCAAGCGTATGACAATTATTTTCGATTCTAACTACATCAACACAATAATATATACCAATTTGTGTTGTGTGCCAAGTTTCGTCCATAACAAACAAAGTTTAAGCTATTTTACGCGCGAAAGTGACAAAAATCTTTCAAAACCCTTAAAAACGCAGCTTAACACTTAATTTCAAGCATATGACAATTATTATCAATTCTAACTAATTCAAAACAATAATATATACCAAATAGTGTTGTCTGCCAAGTTTCGTGCATAACAACCCAAGTTTAAGCTATTTTACGCGCGAAATGACAAAAATAGTTGTAAACCGTTAAAATTGCAACTTAACACATAATTTCAAGCATATGACAATTATGTTCGATTCTAACTACATCAACACAATAATATATATCAAATTGTGTTGTGTGCCAAGTTTCGTCCATAACAAACCAAGTTTAAGCTATTTTACGCGCGAAAGTGAAAAAAATCCTTCAAAACCCTCAAAAACGCAACTTAACACTTAATTTCAAGCATATGACAATTATTTTCGATTCTAACTACTTCAACACAATAATATATACCAAATAGTGTTGTGTGCCAAGTTTCGTGCATAACAAACCAAGTTAAAGCTATTTTACGCGCGAAAGTGACAAAAATCCTTCAAAACCCTTAAAAACACAACTTAACACTTAATTTCAAGCATATGACAATTATTTTCGTGTTCGATCAATCATCGGGTGCAAATATAGTTGTTGCTTTTCAATTTGTATGAGGGTTTTAATGTGGGATAATGTAGGGATTCGATTTTTTGGTTTAGAGAGTATATTTTGATCTTTTAGGGTTTCAATTGTGCATCAGTTTTGACATTTTTTAGGTTTTCGATTGTGCATCCATTTCCAGTTTTTAGGGTTTAAAATTTCTTTTGGGTTTCGAATTTTCAGCAATTGAGTAAGGTTTTTGGGTTTCACTTTGTAGCTATGAAGGGTAGGAAAAGAAAGACTTCTATAGTTGACATGCTACAAAGAGAAGAACTTGTGTAAAAAAGGATGGTTGAAGATTTAGAACTAGAAGAGGCTAATTTAGGAAAAAAAATTGTTGAGTAATTGTTATTGCTGATTTACTAATTTGTCATACTTAAATCATGTAATATTAAAATTTTTGTTGGGTTGTTGTTTAAAGTGTTGTTGGCCATGATGAAATTTTATTGTTTGCCAATGCTAATGAGTTATCTCTATGAATCCACAAACTGAGAGATAAAAAGGATTTAAAATGATGAAAGTTTTTAATGATCAAATGACAAGTTCTAGAATGGTCAATAGAGTTTGTTTGCCTAGATGTGTGTAGATTTAATAGCTTTGAGTTTGCTTGAGTTCATTCTATGTTCTTGGCTCACGTATGATTTAAGAGGTTCTTGCTTTGGTTGCTATAATGATTTTGCAAAAAGAAACTTTCAAAAGAACTAACCTTAGCTTTCTTTTCCCTTTCTACTTCATAAAGTTTCATACTTTTTCTACAGATTGTTTAACCCAAAATTTACAAAATTTTCCACTACATATCTTTAACCCTAAATTTACAATCTTTTCCCCTACATATCCTTAACCCAAAATTTTCAAACTCTTCTCCTGCATATCATGTTTATCGCACAAGTTCTTCTTTGCAATATCACTTGGATCTTATTCTTTTTGCACAAATTCAAACATCCCTTCATTTAAATATTCTTTAGATGCATCCAAAAGTTCTTGATCAACTGTGACTTGATATGGTAATTGACCAATCCTATCAAGCTTTGCTTTGCCTTTACTTGGATTTTTGTAACCATTTTCACCCTCCACTTTCAAAATCTCAATCATAACATATTGCAATTGCAACCAATGGAAATGTAGTTTTTTGGGCTATACACATCAAAAGCTTCTTAGATAGTTTTAATAATGCATCTAGATCATCTGGAAACTTTTTTTGTTGAAGTGATTATTGAAAAACCCTAAATCAAGCACCTTTAAGTCGGGACTTTGGGTTGGTTAACATATTAGGTGCACATTGAACCCATATGTGTTAGCCGGCTAGATGAACTTTGCATCATTTGACCTGGTGTGAGGCCTTAGATTGTCTTGTTGAATTCATATGTACTTCGTACCCTCTGCTGGCCACTTTTCCTTTATCATTGGAATGAGTTTTTTTATTATAGCTTGCCTGATTATATCCCTTGTCACTTAATGCCTAGCTCTAATCTCAATTGTCTCTCTTTCTCTATTGACAGAAGTCCTTTTGGCAATGTGCTCTTCAGTGTAAGGCCATATACCAATCTTCCCATCAACTATGCATTTCTTATTTTAATTAAATTGTGACCTAGCTACTGTTGCAATGAACATTACTTAGATATAAAATTTTTGCTTTGGGTGTGTCTAATTGGTTCTTGTTCATTTGTTAACAAGTAGTATCTTTGCATTAACCTACTCAACCAAAACCATTTCTCATCTATATGAACCACATTACATAAAATTTGAAACCTTGTGGGCTGATGAATTGTCCCTTGAAGTGACTCTGAAACTATCATCCCTAAAATCCATTCCATTCTTTGTATTTTATGCTTTTCAATTAACTAGGGTTTCTGTAGAAATACTTAGAGATGGCGAATGCAACAAGAGGGGGTGAATTGTTTCAAGAACTGTCAGTTGTTCCTAGATGCAATTCGTGGGTCATAAGGGAACCAGCCTACTCTTCCAGATTGAATTTTGTGAAATCCTTGGATTCTTGACCTATTCATCTGTGGGAATAAAGCCTTCCAAGAGAGATGCGTTCATTTGTAATATTGGTGAACCTTGTGAACATCTCTTGGATGCTTTCTCTAGGTTCCATAACAAACCTTTCGTATGTGGACATCAACAAGTCAATCTGTGAGCGCTTTACTTCACTTGTTCCTTTGTGGGTAACTTCCAGCAGATCCCAAATCTGCTTGGTAGTTTTGCACCCCATAATTTGGTTATGCTCGTTTCAACCAAGATCACAGTGAAGTAATTTGATGGCAAGATGATGTGCTCGATTTAGAGCACATTTATGTCCCCACTTTGGTGTCGAGTCTCGTTGTTTTACATTAGTATTATGCGTTTTACACTCGATTTTACCTTGTTCTTGTCTCCATGGTGTTTAGAGGTTATTTCAGGTGTTTTCGGGAGATTTTGAGGTAAAACTGATCGAGTTCGAGGCTTAGACATTAAAGTCAAAGATAAGACGCGTATTTCGAGGCATTCCCGAGCATATCGAAGCAATCCCGAGAACCTCGCAAAGTCCCAAAGCGTTCCGGCACTTCAAAGATATATTACAAAGAGGATATAGGGCTCCTCGACCTAGATTCGGTCGAATCTAAGTCCATTCGGTCGATGCCAAGTGTTGTTGCCCAAGTGAATCTTGCAAACTCTCTGGAAACCCCGAATTAGCTCACATTCGGTCGAATCTACTCCCATTCGGTCGAACCCAGGTCGAAGCCAGGTCGAAGCTAAACAGTGCAGCCCAAATCCAAGACCAAGACTTTCTGGAAAGGTCAAATTTAGAGCACATTCGGGCGAATCTGCTGGGTTTCCTCCCTGCGTTTTTCTTCGCTAGTTTAAAACACGTGTATCTTTTAGGCTTTTGTCCCCAATCTCTTGTAGCCTATATAAAGGCACTCTTATGAACTAAAACCCTATGCCTTGATGGATAGAAACTCCCTCTTCCATTAAGAACATAAATTTAGTGCTTTTCTTTTCATTCAAATGCCCTAGATTAGAGTTTATTGCTTTCTTCTTCATTCAAGCATTGTAATCTCATTTCCTTTCATTCAAGCACCTTAGTTTATGTAAGTTTATCTTTCTTATTCTCTCTATTGCATTTGTTTATCTTTCATTTATGCTATTTAATGCTTTCCTCTTCTATGCTTTGTTTAATGCTTTGAATCTTGCTTATTTACATTCCAATCTTGCTTTTGTTATTCTTATTGCTTTCTAGTGTAGTAGTAAGTTAGAGTTATTATTGCCTTACCTTTCACATTTGTTGCTTTTCTTCTTGCCCTAATGCTTTCAATCATGCTTTCCTTCTTGTACTTAGTTGATTTCACTTTCAATATGCTAGAGTAGATTTCTTAGGGGTTTTGGTTTGGTGAAACCCTAGGTTTGGCGAATGTTGTTCATGTGCTAGATTAGGGTTGAGGTTGTTGTGGTTTGTTTTATTTTTATTCGATTATCTTGTCCGCCATCCTTGTGAGACATAGGGCGATTATGGGTCGTTCGCATGGCTATAGGTCATTAACTTCCCCTCGCTATCTAGAGTGTCTCGATTGAGCCACGCTCAATCTCCCTTGACCTAGCTTTGTATGAAATCATTGTATCGACCTAGGGTGGATCCTTACCATCCCCGTTTGTTTTCCATAGCTTATTTCAAACTTATTTATTGTTTTCATAGTGTAGTTTAAACACCCTCACCTATATCATTTACATTCTCTACACCTAGCACCTAATCTTTCTTGCCCTTGTCTTCGTGGTTCGATCCCCAACTAACCTCTATATTCGTTATAGTTGTATTTAGGGTGTTATAAATGTGTGTTTGATTACCTTGTATTTCTAGCGTTAAACGACGCGTTAAAAATTAGCTATCACAAAAGCGTTCATCTCCATTTTCAGGAACTCTTCTTTCTCATATTCAGTGATAGGTTTTGAAACAATTTCGTTATTGGAGTTGGTAGTTGTTACCTCAAAGTCTCCAATTTCGATAACTCTTCAAACTTGATAATTTTCGGCTTTGATGAAGATCTCCACCCTATTCTTCTAATAAGTGTAGAATTTCCCATCGAACATGGGTGGTCTTTAAGTAGAATACCCTTCTTCCATATGTTTATTCATCTTCAACATCTCTAAAACAACAGGATATTGCTCTCAGGGTTTCCTGATCAAACGAGGAACAAGGCCCTGATACCAATTGTAGAAACACTTATAGATGGCGAATGCATTAAGAAGGGGGTGAATTGTTGTATTGTACTCTAAGTATTTTAGCCCTGTTTTTGCAGAATATAAAATAAATAACAAATACTTAAACTTAAAGCAAGAAAGATAAATGAAGACAATGATTTTATGTGGAAACCTTCTAAGCCTAATAGAATGAAAACCACGACTACTCTGGATTTTAAATTTCTCTTACTAAGTTTTAGACAATCAATTACAATTACATAAAACAATTCTCAACTAGGCCACTTCCCTTCTCTTTCTCTTTCTCTTTCTCTTTCTCTTTCTCTTTCTCTTTCTCACGCTTCAATGGAAGCTACTCTTCTTCTCTAGACTTCCCTTAAGTCTAGTTACAACAATATCTCAAACACCCGTAAGAAAAACATTTCTTAGTTAATTGGCAAATGAAAGAACGAAATATTTTTCTTACTTTTGGTGATCTCTTGATTTTTCGATTGGGCACACACCACAAAATAATCGGTTGAAAAAGTCTCCATTTTATATGGTACCAACCGTAGGTTCTACAAAACCATAACTCCCCATATTTCCCTTATTCCTGAAATGTAGGAAAGTGGAAAACAAGATATGGAAGTGACATAATAAGCCACGGTTAGTTTTAGGTGAAATTAGCTAAAAATAGTTAATTAGGATTAATTAGATTAAAACCTAATAAACTTCCGATTTTAATGTAGAGATATAAGGAGACTTATTCTCATCCTTTGAATTGTTCTTAAATTAGTTTTAGGTGGTTATTTAATTTTTGCCAATTAACAAATTATGCAATAACTTAATTTTTAACCGTACATATCAACTAAAAATAGAAAATAATTCCTAAGAAATTTAGCTGAAGCATATCTCCAGACCTGCATCTTGGGAACTAGGGATGGGAAATGGGTCAGACTCTACTCGGATTATACATACTCCAACTTTGCTCCGGATAAGAGTCGGATTTTTTTTTTCACTCCACCTCCACTCGGAGTCGGAGTATGCATACTCCAAGTTTGCCCCGACTCGGACTCTCGAACTCTCGGACCTCCAACGGATTCTGATTAATATCAAACAGTATCGTTGTGATAGAATACTAATGATTTTAAAGCATACAAAATTAACAAAATATATTTCTTAAATACAAATTAACAAAAAAATATGTACTTTGAATTCAAGTTTAATAAGAGAAATAGTTCTACAACTACAATTTAACAAAATTTTCTCGCATTTTGATTTGGCGTGTTTTAATTCTCTTGATCTGATTTGTCGTATTCTGATTGATTTGGCGTGTTTCAAAGTCGGATTTCTATCAGGGTCGGAGTCGGGTCGAAGTGTCAGATTTTTAATAAGGTCCAACTTCGGTCTGTCTCTAACTCGGACTCGGATCATAAAGTCGGAGTCGGATGACTTTTTCCTCGGACTCGAATCGAATTATTTTCCTCGGATCGAGTCGGACTAGGGTCGGATTCGGACTGAATTGACATCCCTATTGGGAACACTGTAATGTCTCCCTCAGCGATTTTCATCAGAACATCAAACTTGGAATAGTAGACCTTCTATCTACTTTAGGCGTCCTAAGTGATCTTCTATATCTGACTCTTTTGACAACTTTGACTAGTACAATATTCTTTGACCAAGTCTTTTAGGTTCCACCAACGATTTCCACAAACTGGATACATAACCTACAAAACAATCTCTAAAACATATTTGTTTATTTAAAAGTGAAGTCATCATCAAAACCTAATAGGGCCAACAGTTTCATCTACTAATATGAGATTTAATGATTCCTCTCTTCAAAAGACGGATTATTACACTGTGTGTTACACCCAATGCTTCCCCAAATTTTGTGATGCTTATCCTTTGATTCTGAGGGATTGTTCTTAATCGTTCTTCATCCCATACTTTTTCTTTCCTCCCACACCATGCTTTTTTCTTGTGTTTCACATAAATTAGGGAGACATTAAGTGCTTGCCATTTAACCAACTTATTCCAAAACCTGCTCATTCTTGTTCTATGTCTTCTAAGGTCAGATGCAACTTTGGAAATGGTACCCTTAGACAGTTGAAAATACTCATGATATAGTTCAATAATACCTGAGCCAATTTTTTCCTTGTTTGATTATCAATTTTAGTTTTTTTGTATTAGTTACTTGTGTAGTGAGTGTTCATATGCATTTTTCTTCTTCATAAAATTGAACAAAAGCATATATAAAAGTTGTGTTTGACTCATTCTCAAAAATTTCATCTTCTTCATTATCTGATGAAAAGGCGTAGACTTCTTCACTATTTGAATCTAATTCAATCATGTTTTCCAGGTTTATCCACTTATCAACACCCAAGTGAAAATAGTCATCTTCCATGTCAATTCAAGCCACGAGAATTCAACAATCAAGCAACAACCACCATTGACAAGAGCTTAGAATCAATGGAAAACATCAACAACCAAGAAAGAACAACCCAATAAATAGAGAGAAAATCATCAACAATCAATAACAAGGGAGGGAACAACAACTAAAAAATGTGCAAGTGTGTGTAGTGTTTCAACTAGGAGTGAGAATGAAGTGTTGTATGTAAGTGTTGTAATTAATTATGTGAACTATTGTATGCTTCTTCAGGGAAAGTCTCAATGTTTAACCATAAACTTTGTCATATTCGACAAATTTGTTGGGAATGTTTTTAAAGTTTGCTTATTTGAAAGTTACACCATGATCGGTTGATGAGATAATCGTAGAGATTTTTGAAAGGATGTGTTGGATCGATAAAGAGACAAGTTGGTTCATGAAAGGATGTGTTGGTTCATGAAGGGTTGCGTTGTTTCTTGTACTCTTGATCAAGTTTTGTAAGAGAGATGGACATAATTACATGGTAGAGATGATATTTCTAAAGTATGTAAGTATCTCTATGTTAATTTCTTGTTTATTATTTTATGATAATAGAAAAGTACAATATATTACATGTTTAAGCAAGTTTTTATATCCATTGAATTTGGTAAAGTAAGTGATCATGGTTATTTGGTCATGTTTATCATTTGGTGTGAATGATGATACTCTATTTTATTTATCAAAGAAATTTGATGGTTGGAAGTATAAGTAACTTACCATGATTTTATGATGATTAAAATTATCTTCAAAGATGGATAATGTTTGTTTTTTGTGTTTACAAGTATTGTTTTATGCATGATAAGATGATAAATTTCATGGTCATGTTTTGACATGTTTATCTTATATTATTTTTATCATGTCTTGTTTTATTTTATAGAAAGATAATAGGTATTATTACCAAGGTGATTATAATTGCATTAATAGTTCATTAATAGTAATATATTAAATATTTTGGTGTTTGCATGTTTGATATGACAAGATGAAGTTGGTTATGCAAGTTAAGCATTATGTGTTATTTATGATTGTTATCTTTTGACCGAGTTCAATAATGATTTTTTTATTGAGGTATATTTCACCCTTTGAGTGAATTGAGTTAAAAGGTTGCATGATCCATATATAAGTTAACAATAACGTTAATTAAAGTATAAAATATATTATTGCATTGTTGTTCTTAATAGAAGTTTATGTTGCAATATTTTTGTTTCTTGTGTAGAATTATTTCTATGTATTTGTGCATGATTCAACTTAGTCTTTATGATATACTAGGTATTTACCCGTGCTATGCACGGTATTTATAAGATTTTGTTATAATAGATTTATAATATATTTTTAAGCAATGTTTCTTAATTACAAAAAAGGGTTTACAGTTATGAAAAATAACTACACATATAGACGTATGCATATTACTATATTTTTTGGAAAAATTACCGGGAATAATACAACTTTTTACTTATATCCCTACAATAATGCCAACTTTTGATTAATCATGAATAATACCAACTTATGGGGGTATTTCCCTACAATATACTTAATATGTTAAAAATCAAATTATAGGTGATTATATGACAAAAAAAATTAGTAAATTGGTTAATAAATTAAAGTCCGTATTATTAGGAATAAAACCCCAAACTTGGTATTATTCATGGTTAATTAAAAGTTCGCATTATTGTAGGAAAATTAACAAAAGGTTGTATTATTCATGGTAATTTTTTCTTTTTTTTTTTGAAATGAATTATATATCACTATATAAGAAACACTACAAGTTTAAATTTAAAATATTCAATTGCAAAATTTCATTATCCCACAAAATAATATTTAATACTTAATTATCATACTAATTACAATGATTCTAAAAATAAATAAACGTAGTGATTATATTTGGTATATGAACTTGATGTAAAACTTGATAACAATACACCTGTACGTACGATTGATAAAAAAATGATTATATTTCGTATATGAACTTATTAAAAACAAAATAGTTTAAAAACCTCAAAGAACATTATTTGTTCATTTTCTTGGATAATAATATATCGGGGTAAGAAGAATAAACTAAAATAAAAAGTACAACTTAAAAACAAATAAATATAATAACCAAACCCATAATTCCTTTATTTTTATATAAACACCAAAACTAAAAGAAAAATCTAGTAAGCCATATATCCATTAAACTTTTTCTCTGAATACAAATGATATAAAATTTTCGACAACATTTTTGGAATGAAGTTGAGATGCAATATGATATATTGTAATATATATTGTGAAAATTGATGTTCTTTCATCTTGCTTTGGAACTTGATAACATATATATATATATATATATATATATATATATATATATATATATATAATATATATATATATATAATAATATAAAAAAAATAGAGAAGCGAAGACTGGGAGCTGCGATGGGCGATTAGCCATCCTCCACCAAGTCTTTCATCTTTTCCGGCAGATTAAGGAGGTCTCAGGGGTCATGCGCGGTGGGCGAGGGTCTAGAGGGAGAGGGGGAAGAGGTCGTGGAGAGGAATTAAGGAAAACTGGTATAGTTACTAGGAGTAGCTCTGAAAAATCAGAAATTAGGGCTATGGAAGATTTCAATGGGGAAGAAGGCCAAGAGGA
>JAGPNP010000273.1:0-11769 GCA_019425755.1 Amaranthus cruentus
CTCTAACTTTATCCTAACAATCCCCCAAAACCAATAAAAAGGATTTTCCCCAAAGCAAGTAAAAAAAACCACTTAATTTAAAAACAATAAGAATAAAGAAATAAACAAAAAACCCCCAAATTTAAAAGGTTTCCCCCCCTTTGGCCCCAAGCCCTGGGAAAGGCCCCGCGCTTGAAAAAATTTTTTAAGAAACCCGGGGGTTCAAAAAAAGGGAAATTTTACAATAAAAATTTCGATTGGGGAAAAAGAAAAAAATAAGGGTTTATGTTTTTTTTGGGTTGGGGGTTTGAAAATACAAGCTTTTTTTACCTTTTCATTAACTTATTTATAGGGGAAATTTTATATGGATGCAGGGGGGGGGCCAACCGAATAAATTCCCCCAGAAATTTTTTCACACCGAAATAGAGGGCCTTTTTAGAATTTGGGTCGCCCCGGGCAAAAAGAGGTTTTTGGGGGAAATTGGGGAGGTTGGCTACTTCCAAAAAATTTCTAGAATGGGTTTAAAACTGAAGGCTGGCCAATTTTCTTTTAAGGGGCCAAAAATTTAAAATAATCTTAATCTTCTAATTAATTGTTCAAAAATTTTTAATTAATTTTCCAAACCCTTTTTTGGTTTATCTAATTCAAATCACCTTTTTAAAACCCCCAAAACTTTTTTTTTTTTTTTTTGGTTTCTTCCCAAAAATTAAACTTATAAAAAAAAAAAAAAATGTTTTCTTAAATTTTTTTATTTTAAATTAAATATTAATTTTAGGTAACTAGTATTTTATCGGAAAGATTTTAAATTTAATTGGGGAACTTATAAGAATGTAAATTTTCCCGATTTAGAGTTTGTTTGATATTTTTTTTTATTGATTGTATGACCCCGATGAAAAAGGGTCGTCAAACCCATGGACGGCATTAAAACCCGGGGTCCGTGTTCCCCGACCGAAAAAATCGGTGCCCCGGGGCGGGGGTAGAAAAACCCTCGTGAAGTCCCGGGCAAAACTTGATTTGGGGAGGGTACCCGACCCCCTTACGTTGGGGTTTTGGGACTCCCGGTTCTCCCCAAACCCGGACCCTTACATATACCCCTTAGTCTTATTTTTGGATTTTTGTGATGTGCTAGGGCCCCGGAAAAGTTATGAGGCTTAATCGAACTTGATTGAATAGGCATTAAAATTTCCCAGTATTTAGTAGCGGTAAACCCGCAAGTAAAAATGTAACTTAATGGCTTAATAAGGTCAAAAAAATTAATAAATTTTTTTAGATTGTGCTTGAGGGAAATTATTTTGTTAAGCATGATTTAACTATAAATATAAAGCTTGTTGGGGGGTTGTATTTTCGCTTTATCGGGCCCAAGTTTAATAAGGTCTTTAAAAAATATCAGGGTTTGTGTTTATTTTCGGGGAAAAATTTTAAAGTTTGGGGGTTTGATCGGGGCCATGACAAAATTTATTCTCTACCCCCGGGGAAATTAGGGCATTGATTTTCCCGTAACAGTCTTTCTTGTTTTATGTTCTTTATCTTATTTAAGCAAACTTTATTTTATATTCTCCCCCGGTTGTAATATTTTTTTTTTAACTTATTTTTTTAAGCGGTTTTAATTTTAATGGTTTTTAGGGGTTCGGTATTTCACCCCATTATTATTTATCTTAAATATAATTTTTATTTTAAATTTTATGTATGGGGTCCAAAAACCTTCAAAAAAATGGTATCGAGTAAAGTTATTAAATCTTGGAATTTTTTTTCCATGTGGGGATTTTTCTCGATTGGCAAAGGGTTTTTTCAAAACAAGTATTTTAAATTTGAATTTTTTTTGATGTGTTATGTGATTATGTGAAAAAATGCGTGTGGATTAATTAAAGTCAATGTAAAAAATTGACCCACATTTTTTAAAATTTTTTTAGGTTAGAAATGGCGTGGGAAAAATCGCCCCGCGGGCAAAGGATTGGGGCTAGAAGCACAACTCCCCGAAGGGGGAAGGGACAACGGCTTTTTGCTCCCCCAAAAATAAAAAGGGGGTTCAAAGGGAATACGGGGGAAGTACTTTAAGAATATGGCTTTATCATCGTCACCCAATGCGGAGGGGGCCCGGTTTAAAACCCGGGTTGGCCCCCAGAGATGGAGAAATTTTTAAGGGTCATTAAGCACCGGCAACCAAAAGAAAAGGGTTGGCTTCCTTCTCCTATCAGGTGCGGGTTATGGTGGCGTTCTGTCAAGGACTTGGTTTTTTGGGATGTTTTCCCACCCCCTCTTGGTAAACAATTCTTCGCCATCCCCCAGCAAAAAAAGGAGAATGAGTTCTTACATCTTGGCAAAGGTTTTAAAGGGCCCGGTGTAAAATTCCCGGTTGAAGTTCAATAGGCCGTCTCGATTTCCCTTAGAAAAAAAATTAAGCAAGGAAAAGTTTTAAAATCGCCCAAATTTTGGGGGTCTTAATCTTAAGACCCAAAAAGGGGATGGGAAGTATTAAAAACTTCGAGATCTCGAGGGGGTTATTAGAGGATCCTTGATAAGGAGGACAATACCAAAAAAAAGAAAATTTGGTGGAACGCAAACTTGAAACAAAAATTTTGCCCGGTTGGGATCCCGTCTTTTCCTTTACCTTAAACAAAAACCATGGTTTGGAAGTGTTGCATGTGGAAAGGATAAAGGAATTGTTCATCCCAAGTCACCCGTTTTAAAATAAAAGGGGGGTCATTTTTCCCCCTTTAATTGAAAAGGGATCCGGTTGGGCGGGGAAGTCGGGTAGTTATGGAGCTCAGGTTCTTGAGAAATGTTAGTATTTCGGGAAAATTTGGGGGTTTTTCATTTTGGGGAAGCATGTTAAAACAATCTTCATGGGGTTTTGAAAATTGGGTTATTTTTCCTTTTTGCGTGGAACTTTTTTATTTCTATTCTTTTTTTGGGGGTAGATATTTTTAAATTTCCTTAAATAAACCCAAAACCCTCTCTCTTGAACCCAAAAATTTAATCTTCAAATTTTCCCGGCCCGGTTCACCATTCATAATTTGAATATTTTTCCCCAATTTCCCCCTCTTGAGTTTTGGACAACCATCACTTTCCATTTATTTTTTGGGGTTGGGTACATATTATTATTTTGGGGAGGGGTGGTTGGGACATCATCATGCGGAGATTTTTTGTAAAAAAGAAGATTTTGGGGTTAAAGATTCGGGTGGAGAATGTTTGATTAGGAAAAATTGTTTAAATCCCCAAATTAAAACCATTTCCGGATTGAAACCATTGAGATGATTAAACATGGAGATGGGATATTTGTGTTTTTTCTGGTAGTGAGGGAATATCAAGTTAAGTCTTGAAAACCCCAATTGTTTGTGAATCCCCGATTTTTTTCCGGGGGGATCTCCCGGTTTACCCCCCAGGAGAGAGGGTTGACCCGTATTGATCTAATTCACGATTTTTCCCCAATCTCTGGGTTTCCGGTTCTTTTTGCTCGGGATTAGTAAAAATTGAAAAACTTGGATGAGTTATTGGAAAAAAGGGTTTTTATTGACCTAGTGTTCTACGGGGCCCCTTTTACTTTTTTTGTGAAGAAGAAGGAGGGGAGCGATAAAGTTTTGTATTGATTATAGGGGAGATTAATAAGACCCATAAAAAAACCCGGGTTACCCTTTGCCAGGATAGATGATTTTTTTTATTAAATTTCCGGGGGGTTTTCTAAAAAGATTGTTTTAAAAAGATTACGGATATCACCCAATTGGGGATGGAAGGTTTCCAAAAACGACTTTTAAACCCCGGAATTTTGGACATTTTTGATTTTTTGGTGATGCCTTTTTGGGTTAACAAATCCCTCGGCATTTATGGATTTGATCCGGTATTTTAAAGTCCTTATTTGGATAAGTTAAGTGATTGTTTTTTCGATATTTTTGGTATACTTTCGGGGAATAGGGGGGGAAACATAAAGAGCCGAGAATGATTCAAAGGCTTTTGAGAAAAGGGGGTTTATGGGAATTTTAAAGTAAGTGTGGATTTTTGGCTTGAGGGAAATTTTTTTTCCCAAAGGTCTTTTGTGTGAAGGGGGGGAAATTTTCTGTAGATCACGAGAAGATTAAGGATAGCGGTTGGCCAATTCGAGAAATGTGGTGAATTTGGGGAATTTTTGGGGTTTAAATTTGGGTACTATAGGAAATATGTTGAAAACTTTTCTGGGGTTGTTTTCGTCCCATGTTTGAGTTATTGAAAGAAAGGGATAATTTGGAATTTTGGGGGGAGAGGCCGGCCTTTTGAATTAAAGAAAAAAAACTTCCCCCCCCCAATTTGCAATTCTGGTTTTTGAAACCATTTGGGGTTTTTGTGTCTTCATTTTTAAGGGGTTGGGTTTTTGTACTTATGCAAGGGAAAAAAAAGTCCTGTTTTTGAAATTGAGGCCACGTAGAATTTAATTACCCGGGGCATGACATTTAGCTTCCCCTTGGGGGATCTTTGCTTTGAAGTTATGGGGAAAATTATTTGTATGGGGTTTTCCGTGTAAGATCTATTTTTGATATCAAAAATTTGGGGGTATGTCTTGACCAAAAAGGGAAATTTAACATCGAAAGGCGGTGGCAGGTTTTGGGATTATGATCTTGAAAAGGATACCACCACCGGGAAAAGGAAAATTTGATGCATTGGTTTGGGGCCGGGGTTGTAAATGCCATTAAAATTTTAACCCCGGGGGTTTCGGTGAGATCTTGGGGTTTGGGATTAAGAATTTTAAGGGAAACGAGGTTGGTCAATATTTGGGGAACCCCAATTTCTTGGCCCAAATTTGGTTTTTCATTATAATTTAGGCCAAAAGAGGATCCGAGGAATTGTTGATTGATCCATAAGTTGAGGGAAAAAAGGGCTGATCTTTTTTGGGTTAGGTTTAAAAAGGGGGAAATTGAGGATGACGGTAGGTTGTTTTTCCAAAAACAAAATTTGGGAAGGGGAGATTCTTAAAGGGAAAGGGCATCGGGGGTTTTTTTTCCTTTTTTTCGGGTTTAGATAAGATGATTGAAGAAAATTAAACCCTTATTTTGGTGGAAAAAGGGCCCAGGAAAAAGGGGGTCTACGTTTTGGTTAAGGGCGGTTTGCGGGGGGGGTAAAGTTCGAGAAAAAAGTGTTAGGAAATTTCTTCCCAAACCCTTACTGTCCCATTTGGAAGTGGGATTTTATTTCCCATGGACTTTGTGGTATTGGGGGTCCCAAAGGGCAGTGAGGGGAAAGATGTTTTTTTTATTGTTGGGGATTGACCAAGGTTTGCTAGATTTATGGATGAAGGAAAAGAGGCCCCACAATTATGGGGGCTTTTCAAAAGATTGTTAAAACTTCATGGTGTTGGGGGCTTTTTTTGAGATAGGGATCGAAGTTTTAAAGAGGTTTTTGGGAAAAAGGTTTGACTTTTGGGGGGTAAAAATTGTGCTTGAGCCTTTTCACCCCCCACTTTTTGGTGGGGGGGCCCCCGAAAGGGCTTTGAGGATCTTTTGAGATGTTGTGTGTTGGACTTTGGGGGCTCTTGGGAAGATAAATTACCCAAAGGTGGGTTAAGCCACAACAGGTTTTCCCAAACTAGTATTAAGATGGCACCTTTAGGCCATGGAAAAGGGGAAATGTCCGGGGGGACCATTGTTTTGGGATTTGATGGATAGGACCATTCCCCAAGGCCCCGGATGTGATTGGGGGAAACGATTGAGCTTTGAAAAATTGTTCAACAAAACATAGGGGAAACGGCCCCGAACCCCACAAAGGTTATCCGGGTAATGGAAGGATGTTTTCCCAAATTTTAGGGGTTTGGGGGGCAAAGGGTTTTCCCCTTAAAAATTTTACCCTGAGGGGTATCCAGTTTTGGAGTTAGGGGAAATTGGGGTTTAAATTTATTGGACCCCTTTTAGATCTTGAGGGGGAGTGGGGAAATTTCTTATGAGTTGGGTTTACCTCCCCGGGGGTTTGAAAGTTCATAATTTTTTCCATGTTTCCGGTTGGAAAAAATGTTCATGATCGGGCTTATTTCTAGCTCCCCGAGGGGACTTTTTATTGGGGGTCTTTTTGGGGTATGAGGAAAGGCCAATCAAGATCTTAGATTAGAGTAAAAAGTTGAAATTGGATTCCCTTTAGTGGTTTTGGGTTAAAACCCCCGGAGTTGAAGAAGCGACATGGGAAAAAAAGATTGGCGGGAAAGCGTTACCCCTTTTGGGGGAAGTCCCAGTTTTGGGGGGAAACCCTTTTTTAAGGGAAAAAATTTTAGAGGCTCAAATTTGTAATCTTAATCTTTAATTAATTGTTCAATTTTTTAATTGAAATTTCCCAATTTTCCCTTTTGGGTTTCTAATTCAAATCCCCCTTTTAAACTAAATCTTTTTTTTTTTTTTTTGTGATTTCTTCCAAATATTAAACTTATATAAAAAAAAAAAAGAATGTTTTTTTTAAATTTCTTTAGAAGCACTAAAAAAATTATTTTTTTTTATTTTATTTTGAAAATAAAATTTTTAAAATTATATTTTGGTTTTGTTAAAAAATTCGTTTTAATTTCTTTTTTTTTTAAAATAAATTTTATTTATTATTTTAACCCCTTTCAACTTTGACTTAGTACTTTTACCCAAAATTTTAAAATATTTTTTTTAGAAATCATGTATGGTTTTTGCAAAACTTTCTAAGTAAAAATATCATATTTTTTAATCAAACTTTAATCAAACTTAGCCATTATTCTAAAAAAATATTCCCTTTGGGTAAACCCCCAACAAAAAAAATGATGAACCAAAATTTTTCTATAAAACCCATGATTTTTTTCCCTTTAAAAAAATTTTCTTATACAAAATTAACTTTCTCCCACACTCCCCAAATCTTTCAAATTCCTTACACACTCTAAATCTCTTACACAAGTTAGTCTTCTTCCATTTTTTATTCCCTCTTGTTAATGAAACTAAGAACTACATATAAATACCCCCCTTTTCCATGAATTACTTGCCCCTTTATCAAATCTTTTTTATCTTTCTTTCTTATATCTTCCCTTTATTAACATCTTACTAACTTTATACCCCTTTTTTGGGTTTAAGAAAAAAATGAAGATGGAGCTTGATCTTATCAAATTCTTAATCGATAGTCATCAACTTTTTTAAAAGTAATTTTTATTTATTTTGGAAAGTTTTAAAATCCTTTTGGGGAATTTAAGAACTACTTCTTTGAAGCTTGGAGACTTGAAGACCTTCTCTTTTTTGGGCTCATTCCCCTTTTAGGGTTTTTAAGAAAATTTTTAAAAAAAGATATTTAGTATGTTTTTTTTATGAAATTTTGTAGATAAAATTTGTAATTTAAAAAACTTTTTAAAAAGAATATTTTTTTAAAAATTTTTTATAGTGGCTAAAAGTTGGGATATGATTTTAGATATTTTCCTTTTTTTTTTTTATTAAAAAACGTTAATTGAAATTTTGGAAAAAAAATATATATTTTTTAGGAAATTTTTAAATACTTTCTTAATAAAAAAGCTAAGAATTTTAATTTAAAAAAGTTAAAAGTTTATTAATAATTTTGTAAATAAAATTTAAAAAAAAAATAAATAAGATAATTCTTTTTGATTTGAATTTGGGGGACACTTAACAACCCCCTAAGACCCTTGTTAAATAATCATGGACCTTATGGATTTTTTAATTTTATTTTATTTTTTTATCGATTTATGGCTAAAATTATGGAATTTATTTAAAATAATAGTCAAGGATTTTATTGGTTAAATAAACTATCTCTTAAAAATGATTTTCATCATTTGGGTATTTTGAAAAAATTTTTTATTTTAAACTTAAGTAAATATAAGTAATCATTAATCATTTATGGGTTAAAAAATAAATTAATTTGTTAAAATATTTAACATTGTTTTTTTAACTCCTTTTAGTTCCAAAACTCATTTCATTTATATTTTGGACCCTTAATAACTATTCATTAATTTTTTTATTTTACTTGGTTAATTTATAAAATATGTTATTAAGTTTTTAGAAATATTATCCTTAATTTTTTATGATTATTTATGACATAATAATGACTTAGCTTAGCCTCTAGAATCTTAGTATAGTTATGGAAATTTATTATTTAATTAATATTAATTTACTAGGTAACTAGTATTTTACCCAAAGAGAGTAAGATTTCGAATTTTACGATTATAAGAATGTAAACTATTTCGATTTTGAGTCTTGTTTGATATTGTTTGAGATTGATTGTAGGACTCTGATAGTAAGGTAACGTCGAACCATGGACCGCAGTAAAATCCCGGCCCGCGTAGCCAAACGTAAATGCGGGGTCGGTAGGTCCGAAAAACCCATCCCGTGAAGTCTCAAAAGATAACAAAAGTTTTATGGGGTGGACGACTCCCCAACGCTTAGGGTTTAGACTACGGTTTCACCTAACCCGCACTTTTTACATATTCAGGGGTCATTATTGTTGTGATCTTGGGATGTGCTATGACGGTAAAGTTCGAGGTTAAAATCAACTTGATTGAATAGGCATTAAAGTTCCCAAAGTATTTAGTAGCGTTGAACTCGAAGTATTGAGAATGTAACTTAATGGCTTAATAATGGTCAATAAAGAGTAATAAACTTTTAGATTGTGCTTGATGATTATTTTGTAAGCATGATTTAACTATCGCATCATAAGCTTGTTGAGGAAATTGTATCGCTTTATGGACCGATTTAATCGGCTGTCATCCGTATCATGGTTGGCAGTATTTTGCAGGAAAGTTTAGCTCAGGTTTCGATCCAGGCCGCAACTTTAATTTATTCTCTATCGGGGACTTAGCTGCATTGATTTTACTTGATGACTTTGATGACTATCTTGTACTATGTTCTTTTATCGTATTTAAGCAAACTTTATGTTATATTCTCTCAGTTGTAATATTTCTTTTAACTTATGTTTTTAAACGGTTTTAGTTTTAACGGTTTTTAGCAGTTCGGTATTTCACACTTCCGTATTATTTATCTTAAATATAATTATTTATGTTAATTATGTATCGAGAGTGCCGACCTTGCTACACACTTTGTGTATTGGTCGAGCAGCAGGCTCCAGCGCACCATACATCATCTAACATCATTAAACACTCCCATATACTTTTCCACACACCATCATACATCATCACACATCAAATGGTGGACTCAAAGTCACACCAAACTCCAACAAGCTATGATACTTGGGGAACTTTAATTACACGGGACAAACCACTAGAGCATAGTGATGTAATATCACCTTATAAACACATCACTATTAAGCGACCTTTGCGACAACGTAGAATAAAACCATACACATTGAATCACTTATTGTTTCTTGATGCCTTGTTCGTGCGACTCTGCTAGGTTGTTGTTATTGTACTAGTAGATGTTCATGGAGTTGCTGCCATGATGTGAGGCTTGGTGTGGGATGCGCAGCTTTGCCTTGAAGATGATAGCTCTGTGCCAAAGGTTTTTGCGATGGAATTGAGCTGCTATTAAACAGCCTTCTCAATGTTAGTTGATGCTAGAAAAAGAAAATCATAAAATAAAGCAGATAAGCGCTAAAAATCAAAGAAGCCCAAACAATCCCCATACTTATGGGAAATTTTCTAACTTCAAATTCAAAATGTTTTATCATAGAAATCCTATTATAACTTCTTCGAACTACCTAATCACAAAATAAAAAATAAATCAAATGAACCGAAGTAAAATTAATCAAAAAAAACAAAATAAAAAACTAATGAGACCTCAATGAATGGTTGTAGAGAACAAACTTATGAGACCTCAATGATGAGACCTAGTCACTACAACAAGCTTTAAGAACCACTCTTTTGTATATCACTTTTTTCATCTTCAAACTGATAGCTGTAGAGAACAAACTGGATTTTAGAATATATGTTACGAGTAGTAGCAATGAATGGTAGGGGTCTTGGGATAAGCATCATGTTCTTCTTCAGAGTATACCTTTGTTTTTATTAGGAACTTTACAAAAGAACATGAGGCAGCTCTTTTACCACATATTTTTGTGGTTTTTAAGGCAAGAAATTTAAAACATTGATGGAAAAATGCGTACGTTGGCCTGTAAAGAAGATTGTTGAACATAAGATGAAAATTATAGAAATGTGTATGATGAGTTGGATGTGTGGGCACACATTGATGGATCGTATTAGGAATTAAGGGTTTAGGGGTAAACTAGGGATAGCCCTTATTTTTGGAAAAATGCACAAAAATAGATTAACGTGGTTTGAACTTGTGCAGAGAAAGACTTTTGATGATGCCCCGGGGAGAAGGGTTTAAAGCATTATAGTAGAGGGTAAGAGGAGTCGAGGAAAACCCAGGAAAACTTGGGATGAGCAAATAAAAGGTGACTTGCAGTAGCTAAACCTCTTTGAGGACCTGAGTAGGAATAGGGGTAGTTGGGGGCGTCTTATCCATGTTTTCCACTTATGATATTTCTCCTAGAGTACTTATTGGTGTTGTTGTCTTCTTGCTTTTCTCACTCCTATTTTTATTACTAGTGGTATTGTTTTCATTTTTACTTTTTATTTATTGTTATTTAATTCATTTTTTAAGCATTTAATTTAGCTTACCCATGCAGATACTTCTTTTTTTCTCTCTCAAGCCGGGGGACTCCTTTGATCACGCTCTCCTTCAAGAGTATGAGTTGTCGTCGTCTTTCCCTCCCCAAACCAAGTCCATAGTTATTCTGTGTGTGTGATACACTAGGCAGGATGATGATGATGATGGTGATCAATTTTGAACATCTTCTTAGGTTAACCGTGTGGGCATAAATCTTTCCTAAATAAGCCTCTCTATCAGGCAAATTGAGGACAAATAGATACAATTGAGAATCACTAATTTCATATGTCAATTCTGTGGAAAATAAGAAGAATGACTTAATAAATAATGTCAAAACTAGATTAATGAAGCAAATACTAAGCAAATTCCCCCCATAAATCATTAAAACTAAAAATGAATAAGCTATCTAAAAAATTCAATATATCTAGAATAGTTTGAACATGTTAGAAAGAAAAGTTCAACCTGTTAAATATGCAAATTTTTGAATGCATCAAGAACATTTAACCAAAGCATAAAGCTGAATAGAAACGCATGAAGACCATATATCATGTGTAAAAATACAAAAAATAAAAGATATGGAAAACTCATCGAAAATAAAATTCATAAAATACCACTGATGTGCTCGATTTAGAGCACATTTATGTCCCCACTTTGGTGTCGAGTCTCGATGTTTTACATTGTTTTTATGCGTTTTACACTTGATATTACCTTGTTCTTGTCTCTGTTGTGTTTAGAGGTTATTTCAGGTGTTTTCGGGAGATTTCGAGGTAAAACGGATCGAGTTCGAGGCTTAGACATCAAGTCGAATAAGTGACACGTATTTCAGAACATTCCTGAGCATCTCGAGTCGTTCTCTGAAGCATTGCAAAACCCGGAGATCATTTGGGGCTCGATTGAAAGTGCAACAATGCAAGTTGAAGATCCATCGGGCGATTGGAAATGAAAATCACGTTCTTAGAGGCCATGGAGCAAATGCCTCAATATGCCAAGTACTTGAAGACTCTCTTAGGAACAAAAAGAGGCTCGAAAATGAAGTTGTGAATTTTCCGGAGCAAGTTAGTGCCATCATTCAAGGCACTTGAGCCAAGAAGGAAAAGGCTCGAGGACCCTTTGTGCTCCCTGTCACTCTTGGGAACCATAAGCCCAAGGGAGCACTTGCCGACTTAGGGGCCTCGATTAGCCTCATGCCAATGAATATTGCTAAACAACTCGCTTTTGAGCTTAAGCCATCAAAGAAATCCATCCAACTTGTAGAAGTGTAAAA
>JAGPNP010000274.1:0-11856 GCA_019425755.1 Amaranthus cruentus
TTCTATAGTGGGCCATGATAGTCTAGGTACTTACTATAGGGGGCCATGATAGTCTGGGTACTTACTATGAACTATGCTAATTTGAATTGATGTGTATATTAAGTAACCATGTCCTGCAATAGGCACTCTGAATTTGACTAGGATACCTTTTAAATTGATCTTCACCCTGGCAGGTTATATCTGGGTGCTTTCTTATTGAGAATAACTTTCAATGAAAACGAAAGGAAAGCAAAGAGAAAGTCATGTGATATGGTGTGAGGTGTCTGAGTGCGCTTGAGATCATGGAATAAAAATGAGGCCGTTCAATTATGGAACAACCTCTTTGTAACGGAATTCTGTAGCGAAACCGCAAAACCCCGTTATGTAACTCATGATTAAAAATCATGGAGTAACGTCTATTATAAGCTTTTATCCCAACATATTAGGTTTCATATCCCTTTTCTTAAATGTATTAAGTCCTTAAAGACCTATTATAAGCTTTATTAATGTAAATGTTCTAGAAAATTGAGCTAGACAAAATGGATTTTTTTTTTCAAGTTAACAATTCATGTTACAATTTTTGCGAAACGTATCACACTACCATGAGGTGTCGCGTCCGCAACATTGCGACTTATACCACAATCGCGATGACATCCACAATTTTTTTGTATGCTTGAGATATAGTGGTATTGAGAAATGAGAACTGACACACTATTAAATACAAAACTGTATTTGTATTTTTTCAATGACAAAATCGTAAAGACATGCCACGTCTTGAACTTGGTGTTGGTATTAAGGAATGTTGTCCGCTGGCAGTGTGGCTCCTCTTTCCAATATTAGTCATGGTTTTGTGGCTGTAAAGTAAACTCTGGTTCGTCTAGTCCTTGGATGTTTATGACCTGATACCTGTACATTGAGTAACTTAGACAAGGTACATTGAGTATTGTGATTTAGTGTAGCATGAAAGGAAAGATATTAATTTTGTAGAATCGAGTCAATTGTTTCAAATGAAGACTTCTACAGTATTATTTATATTTACAGTTGTTTTGCATTTTCGATTTCGTTGTCACTGACGTTGTTGATCTTTCTTTAAACTCATTAAGCTAAGCTGTCATTTTGAGCTGACCCTAGCGTTGCATTTTCTTAATGCTATAGCTACGTGCCAAATCCCGTATTAGTTATCATTGACGCTCAACCGGAAGAGCTAGGAATACCCACAAAAGCTTATTATGTTGTTGAAGAAGTGAAAGAGGTACCATGTGATTTCTGTTGATTTTTTCTCTCTTCAATTCTTTGAATCTCATAATATTCTTACTGTTAAGATCTAGATTGTTCTAAACTGTAAGTTGTTTTATTCTTAGTAGAGTTGTTGCGCTTTGCATTTCTCTGTCTCTGATCTAACCAAGAACCTAAGTTTTTGGAACTAATTTAGCTTGAATATAAATGAATGAATACCCCATATTGTTGGAGTTCAAACTTGAGCATTGTTTGGTATTTTTACAATGAATATGATACATTAATTCCATATTAATTCTTTCTTCCAAAGCTGAATGTTGAATTCCCAATAAGACTTGTAGCTAATATGCTTGAACATTTGCAGAATGCAACACAGAAGAGCCAGAAGGTATTTGTCCACGTTCCTTCTGAAATTGCTGCCCACGAAGTGGAGAAAATTGGTAGGTTTTCGTGGTGAATTTTTATCGTTTCCATGTCAGTAACTTCTATGTACTAATTTATAAGGTTGTATATTAGTAGGCTATGTCTCGTCTCTTGTGATTAGTTGTTATGAGTGGTAAAGTCCTCTTTTTTAAAGATTTATTTGTGTTCTTCTTGTAGGAGTCGAACACTTGCTCAGAGATGTGAAGGATACTACCGTCAGTACACTAGCAACAGAGGTACGTATTTGACACTTTGGCACTCAGTATACTCAGTTTGTGTATTAAAGGCACTTGTTTGGACTTCGGAAATTTGCTTCCTTATATTAGTTTATTAATATGTTTCTTTAGAGGACATTAAAAGCTCTTAATTTCTAATGTTGCAGGTTACTGGGAAACTTGCAGCTCTTAAGGGGCTAGATGCTCGTCTTAAGGAGATCTGAAGTTATCTTGATCTTGTTATTGATGGAAAGCTCTCCCTTAATCATGAAATATTATATCATTTGCAGGTTTTATTCATCCATATTTATATTATCTTGCCTGAGTGTCTGTATGTTATATTCCTGATAGTGTTGTCATTTTGGAAGTTGGCGTAAAGCTTTCACAAAAAGATGAAACTATAAATAAAGAATAGATTAACAAAAGAGTGGATTAAATGGCAAAGATGGCGATCTAGATTAAAAATTCCATCAAAATCTTTCACAAATCTTTCACAAAAAGATGAAACTAAAGATAGATAATAGATTAACAATAGAGTGGTCAGTGGATTACATTATCTTCAACAAAATGGTACCAAATCATTGAAGCAATTATGTTAAAATTTTATAAATAGTTGTTGGATGTAATTAGAATGGAATAAAATAAATGAAAATGCACAATATGAAAACGAGCAATGATACATTTCCTTTTAGTATTCATGTTTTTCTCATAATTTTTTTACGCTACTTCTTTATGCAGTTCTTGGATTGAAGATGAAGCGAGAAAAAGCCAAGCGTGGTCAAAGGTTCTGGAGGAGGTAGGACGACGATAGAAATGGGATTGACAATAGTGCTTTAATAGTCGAGACTAAGAATTATTCTTTTGCTTGAGTACTCGAAGATTTTGTCTATTTGATCAAACAATTGTGTAATAACCTGTCACAGGGACCATGTACATTTTAGTCTAACCACCATTGGCTTGTGTTTGACTTTTGGCAGTAGTCATGAACAATAGCCCAATTGGAACAATAGGCAATTTACTTTATAATTTGTATATATGATAATGCAATTATGTGGCAATTATATTGATCAAAAATTATTGTGGTAAAGGGAGTTAGCAGGTTAATAATGATACTATCTATAATAAGGTAATTTCATGTCATACCCTTAATATCTTAATAGTTATCTTATAAACATTGTTTTTATACAACTAAAGTGTTACATCTTGCTAGCTTTGAGTTTATCAAATTTATGAGTATGGAATTTTCATTTCTTTGTGTTTTTACAATAAGGTTATTTTTTATTAGCTACAAGTTCAATCGAAATCAATTTAATTCGAATTAGAGACTTTTGTTGTGTTATTACCAATAAAAAACATGCTCTAAGAAATTATTGATTTACAAGTTGTTTTAATATCCGCCACTTATAGTAACTAGTTGTGGGCCGCGTGCTTCGCACGCGGTCCCCCAAGATATAATTTCGGATTTGATGATATCATGCCAAACACACATGCGGAAAACCGTTGCGGAAGGAAAATATTTTTTTTGCTAGCTAATAGATAGGACTGATATTTCCAATTCTGGTATTCACATTAGCAAAAATAAATTTCTTGATTCGTTAACATCAGCGACAAAAAAAATATTCATCAATAGCATATTACATTAGTGTAGGAATATTAAGATAGGCTAGAACTGCAACAATTCAAGCCGAGTAAATCTAAACAACGACGCATGTGCATTTTACTTCCGGATGGATCCGATGCTTGTGAACTGCATGCAAAAAATGAGGCATCAATATGTTGATCAAAAACAGGCAGTGGGGACATAACATAACCTATGACAGTAGGAGGGGTGAAAAACACTTTTGAGCTATCCATTTTCTCAGTTGGCAGAGTTATGATTGCATCCTTCGCATCTGGTTCAATAGCCTTAGGCGAAGGGCTGGATGGGAGTAGCCTTATTGGTGCTTGAATCTCTTGTGAAGCAAACAAATACTAACTGATCTATCAAGTGTTGTTTGATGCTACTAATGCAGAAAGTATTTGTTTTATAAGTTAAGATCAGTTAGTATTTACCATTTGGTAGAATAGAGTGAATAGAAAAGCTAAATGAACAATACCATCCAGAAAGTATTTTATTTCGTAAGTTTATTTACCATTTGGTAGAATAGAGTGAATCTGTCATGACTTATTATATTATGCTTTTTACTATATTATATGAATTTCACCTGAAGATTGCACTTCTGACTTTCAACCAAATATTATTTTGTGTAATGTCCATGGATGCTCCCTACATTGTGAGGTGAGTTTTATGTTACACTATGCTTTTCATCTGTCTGTTTTTTTTGCTCTCACTCTATTTCAACTTTGCATGATCTTTCAAACAGGTGTTGTATTAAAGGGTCATTGCTTGAAGTCAACAATAGACTAATCAAGAACCCAGAATTGCTTAATACATTGGTGAGATTTCTTGAATTAAATTTTAAAAGCTAGAATCTTAAAACTAAACGATTCTTTGCAGTCAGAAAATCCAATGCGTACTGTTTATAACAAACCTTGCTTCTCCCTCCCATTCTAGATCAACCTTCCCAACACAATTTTCCTCCGGTAATTGTAATAGGTTATAATTCTCATTTCTCTCTATCTATATATGTCTATTACTTTCAATTTTTTCAAATCTAACTTGATTTTTGATGAATTTTCATCTCAAATCAGCATCAAATCACTACTATTCAAGATTATTTTTATTCCCTTATTTTCTTCCTATCTCAACCATTACATTAACAAAGTTTTTGTTTTTGTAACGTGATTTCTACAATATTCTATGTTCAAGGGTAACTTCAACATAATCAACAAACTTTACGAATTTCACGCAATAGGCATCCATAATTCGAGAACAAAACATATATCCACAATTATCAATAATATATATGAAAAAAAGAAGAAATTAGAGAATTTGACCTTGTGTTGAGTTGCGTGAGCTGATGTTGTTATCTTCTTGATTGTGATAAGCAGAACCTAATGACAATTATATATATATATATATATATGTATATATATATATATATATATATATTTTTTTTGTCAATTAATGCGTATTATATACCAAGAAAGAGACAAAACAGACGCCCAGGAAGAAAATTAACTCCCACCCGAGCCACCAAAAACGCTAACGCTCTTTACAAAAAGGAGAGCGAAAGCCCAAAAATAAACAGCCCCAAACTACCTACTTAATTACAAAGCATGTCCACCATTCTACTGTTTGCTCTTTCTACAAGCCTAAAGACTATACAATCTATAACCTCCTTCAGATTGAGGGAATGGTTATCAAAAATCTTTTTGTTGCGCTGCATCCAGATGCCGTAGATCATCTCCGTCCATAGACCAACAATCAGCTTAGCACGATCCGATTTCTTTTTGTTGATTCTGCTCATGCTGTGGATCTCAGAGTGGAAATCTGGGTCATCAAGGCCCTTAGGCAAGAAACGGAAGACTCTAGAGCGGATTTCCTTTGCATTCGAGCATTCGAAAAACAGGTGATGAGCAGATTCACGGACACCATTACACAAAGCACAATTATCATCCTCGATGTCAGTCCATTTCCCAATTCGATCCCTAGTTGCCAACCGATCTTGGATTGCCAGCCACATGATGAATTTGGCGCTAGGACTTGCCATATTTCTAATCATAATGCTCCCCCAGTGGACCCTAGGCTCGTCCGCAATGAGACGCTCGTACACTCTTCCAATGTGGAAGGATCCACCTTTAGTAACATTTTCCCAGCCCCCTAGCTTATCCAGGAGATCTCTCTGCTTAATTATCTTCTTGAAGCTCCAAGATGCATGGATGGAAGGGCAGACATCTTGGATATCTTGCGATTTGATGTAGTAGCTGTGAACCCATTTTACCCACAAATTCTCTTTGTTGCTCGCAATGTTCCACAGTTGCTTCAGAATAGCAACCCTATTCCAAATATACATATCCCTCAGGTTCTGGCCTCCCTTAGAGTAAGGTAAGCTCATTTGTTTCCAGGAAATAGCTGCTTTCTTAGACATCCCCTCCTTGCCAGTCCAGATGAAAGACCTGCACATGCTCTCGACCATTTTGATCACCTTTTTGGGCAGACAGAAAATTTGAGCCCAGAAGTTATGCATACCACCAATCACACTACGAACCAGCTGAATACGACCTGCATAAGAGAGCAATCTAGAAGACCAGTACCCAATTTTCCCCACAATTTTGTCAACTAGAGGCCTACAGTCCCTCGAGTTGAGCTTCTTAGAGTGCAGGGGAACTCCCAAATATCTGAAAGGAAAAGAACCCTCAACCATGTGTAGGTGAAGCAGAATACTGTCTTTGGTCTGATCATCAATCCCAGAGAGATAAATATTACTCTTGCTATTATTCGCTTCGAGACCCGAGGCTTTCGAGAATTTCTGGAAGGTGCTCATCATACTTTCAACTGAAGAAATATCCGCCCTACAGAACAAGAGGAGATCATCTGCAAAAAGAAGGTGAGTAATGTGTGCGCGTTTGCATCTAGGGTGAAAATGGAAGCTGGCTGTGTCGCTCTGCTTTTTCATGAGCCTAGACAGATACTCCATAGCAATGGCGAAGAGATACGGCGAGATCGGGTCTCCTTGGCGGAGGCCTTTCATAGCACCAAACGGCTTCAAGGGCATGCCATTAACTAGGATGGAGAAGGACACCGTGGAGACACACAACTTGATCCAGTCTACAAATTTAGGGGGAAACCCCATCTCGTCCATAACCGAGAACAAGAAATCCCAACTGATAGAATCGTAGGCTTTCCGAAGGTCCATCTTGATCATGCATCTTGGACTATTGTTTTTCCTGTTGTACCCTTTGATCAGCTCAGCTGCAAGAAGAATATTGTCTGCCATCTGCCTGCCTGGGATAAACCCTGATTGGGCTTGATCAATCACCAACCCCATCACCTTCTGAAGTCTACCCGCTAGCACCCTGGATATGACCTTGTACATTACTGTACAGCAAGCAATAGGCCTAAAATCACCCACTCTGTTGGCATTGGAGGTTTTGGGGATCAGAGTAACTGATGTGCAGTTGTAGGGGGGGAAGAGAGAATTGCAGTTGAAGAACTCTTTGATGGCGGCAATGAAATCAGCTTTGATTATGTCCCACGTCTTCTTGAAGAAGCACGCATTAAAACCGTCTATGCCTGGAGCTTTGTTATCATCCATCTCAAACAAGGCTTTCTTAATCTCCTCATCCTGAACATCTTGAATAAGATCCTGGCTACTCCGATTGTCAATTTGAGGACCTGCTCGCATAATGTTTCTATCAATCCCTACTAGGTGGGGAGTAGAGGTCCCTTGGAGGTTTTGGTAGAAACGGGAGATTTCCTTTTGGATCTCCTGGGAATTACGAAGCCAGCTACCACTCTCATCCTGGAGCTCATGAATACTATTTGAAGCCAATCTCTCCTTGATGGAAGCATGAAAGAATGATGAGTTCTCATCCCCGTGTCTAATCCAATTTACCCTAGCCTTCTGATGAAGAGCCTTATCTTCTATATTTCTCCATTTTCGAACCAAACTGGCGGCCTCTTTCTCCTGCTTGTGAAGGTCCACACTATTAGGATTGTGTTGCAAGCTCGTTTGTATGTTGTCTAGACGGTCTTCCCATTGGGCAATTCTATTCCTGATCCCCGCAAACTCTTTCTTGTGAAGAAGCTTCAAGCTCTTTTTGACGTTGTTCATTTTGTGCCAAAATCTCTGTAAACCAACCCCTTTAACTCCTATACTCCAAGCTTCTTCCACCACCCTAAGGAAGTCTTGGTGATCACATAAGTAATTGAAGAAACGAAATGGTTTGCTCTGCTTCTGTTCATACTCTGTGAGGTTCAAGATCAGGGGGGTATGGTCAGAAAATTGCGAGTTAGCATAACAGACACTCGCATGACTGTAAGTATCAAGCCACTTTAGGTTTCCGATTGCATGATCGATCTTAGTAAGGATTCGGTTTTCACCTTCTTCTCTATTTGTCCAGGAGTATTTGTGACCTCTCTCAATAATGGGGTGAAGATCTTTACCCGCGAGCCATTGTTGCATATCTGCAGTTTCATAAGTTGTCACTTGCGAGCCATTCTCCCAGTGGTTATCATTATATACTGCATTAAAATCTCCCATGAACAGACAAGCAGAATTATAGTCTAATTTCTCCAACTCCTTCCACAAGCTTTTCCGGTCACTGACGGTGTGCATCCCATAAACAAAAACAACATGAAAGCTAACATCCGAGTTGATGGGGGTAATCTCCGTGGCTATAAATTGTTGATGAGTATCACACTGAATCACTTTGCATTTGTCATGACGCCAACCGACCCAAACTCTACCATTCACATGGTGCGAGTAATTCATGTACCACTTCCATTTACTACCTAGCTTACTTTGGATTTTATTTGCATTAGGCGCTTTAACCTTCGTTTCCAATAATCCAACAACACAAACATTCTTCGACTCAAGGAAAGCTTTTATTTCCCTGATTTTGACGGGGTTGTTCATACCCCGAACATTCCAAGATACAATAATCATGATTCGGAGGGAATTGGAGGGTTCCCGTCCCTATGAAGGTTTGTGTGAGCTGCTGCCTCTGTGTCCTCTGATGTATCATGGTTTGTACTCTTACTAGCAGATCCTGGGTTAATTTGTTGATGTCTCCTTCGAGCATTTTTGGATAGGACAGGAGTCCATCCTTCTGAAACAACCTGCTGACTGTTTAATGCCTCGTCCTGGTTGGTATTCCCGTCTGCTGGCAGGTCAGTAGCAGTAATGGCACGCTGCTGTGTGCTGCTGTCTACAGTGGTGCTGGGCTGTGCAGCAGCAGGATCCCTCTCACTGTGCTTGCTAACTTCTGCTTGTGTATCAAGAGCTCCCTGTATTGTCTCCCCCTGATTATTCATTTCTTTCCCACTAACCACTGAAAGCTTGTCCCTTAATTCCTCAATTGTATTGATTCCATGCATAGCTTTTGCTAAAGTCGATGGAATCCACATTTTTTTGGTCTCCCTTCCATTGCCCTCTACATTACTTGCTTGCTTAGCTTGGTTCATCTTGCAGTCATGTCCTAATTTATTACAACTCCTACAAAAGAACGGTTTCCACTCTGGTATTGCTTTTTGAATGAATTCCCGCCCCAAATTATCCCGCACTCTGATGTCCTTCACAAACTCCTTAGTAACATCCACTTCCACTAGAACCCTAGCATATGACACTTTTACTTGTTTCGCCGTACACTCATCAGCAAGAATCGGGACTCCAATGGCGCTAACTATTCTACTTAATGTGTCTTCACCCCAGCAATGGAGAGGAAGATTGGGAAGCCGGACCCAAACAGGGATGACTCGCATGATCTCCTCCTTGAAATCAAAGTTACTATTCCACTTTTTTACTACCATTGGGGTCTTGTTCAGAAAATAAGGTCCACCTTTGAGGATCTCTTCGCATTCATTTTCAGTGTTAAATCTCAATATAAAATAACCCTCCTCGTGGGTATGAATTACGGGCATGTTAACAGAGGTCCAATGCTTCCTAATGTAACCTCTAAGAATCTCAATTGACACATTACCACCAACAATGTAAACCACCACAACTTGCTCCCAAAATTTAATTAAATCAACAACATCATGGGAATCAATTTGAACTACTTGGTTTCCATTTTCATACACGGGGGGCACATATTTAAGTGTCATACCAGTTTTAGGGGATGAGCTTTTTACCTTATCCTTCCACAAGGTCAATTGAGGAGTTGGAAAAATTGGTGTCTGATTCTTACTCAAAGCTGGAAAAATCTCCTCGGTCTCTGTTTGTTCATTGTCACTTTGGTCATTCTTGTTCTGTTCTTCAGTAAGTGGGTCCGAATTTGCCAATTTTACGAGTTGATTTTGGAGCTCCTTGACCTGCTGCTTCAGACCCATTATTTCATCTGTTCGTGCGTGACCCAAATCCTCCATTTGCTGTGGTGAAACCGAGCACAGGCTGTCAATTGGTGGTGGGTTGCCGCCTTTGTCTGGGCTACAACTGGTTGTCGGTTCCTCCCCCATCTCTTCTTCACTAACCCTAGGATTCACTTTGCCAATTCCACTTCTTGTGATTGAACTCAAATCTCTTAACTCCTCACCACGACCCCGACCTCCTCTTCCTCTCGAATTCCGGCCACCTCTCATGGTTGTTGCTTGCTGCCGGTGACAAAGGGTTGAAGACGTCTAGCGAAGAACAGCTAGGCGCCCATTCCAGCGCCAGACAATCTCACTCTAAAGCTTTTTTTTATATATGTATAAGTTGGATCATATGACGACCTCAAAAATCAGAAAAGCAACTTATAATGCCATGATTTTGTGCAGCCAGAAAATCCAATGCAATAGCCCTTTGTTATGGGAAAACAACAGGATGTGTACAAGCTACTATTTTTATGTGGACAATACTTTATTGTGCAGGAACAAAAGACTAACAGATATGACTGTTTTTCAGTTCTGAATAGAGCAATGCTTTTTTTTACAAACTTCATAAGTTGCTGATTATGGATAAAACACCCAAAAAATGTTCAGTTAAGAAAGCTCTTATCACCAATTTCATTGATATTATTATTAAATTCTATCAGTTGAACTAACAATGAAAAGTTAAGATTAGCATTTGATTAGCGTGATCACTTTCAAAACAATTTGGTTGAGCTTGTTTTTGTACAGTTGGTTGTTAAGGTCAACGTAACAAAAAAATTCACCAAGCATTTATTTATGTTGAGCTCGTTTTATGTCCTTCGTTGGGGAATTGAGATTTGGAATAAAATTCAGTTGGAAGCTATTCCTTGAGACAGAATGTGTGCATCAACCAAATGCTCATCTCCGCTTATGATTTGGGAATGTTGTTAAGAGAAAGTCATTGGATATGGAGATGAAATTCCAAAGGGTTGAGTCCGTACACATTGTCTATGAAGAAAGGGTAGATAATTTTGTACGCGCGCGATGGTGATATCGTCATAGACTGTAGTTGTTTTGAAATTCAAGGTGGGAAGAGGAAACACGAAAATAATAGCAACAAACCTGTGCAAAATAAAGTACAGACCTGCCTCGAAATTGTTCCTCAACTCTTTTATACAGGCGAAGAATCTTCTTGTTTTCGGAAACAGAACATTATTCAGTATAGGTAGCCCGTGATCGGCTACCAAAAGCTTGTGGCTCCAAAAGCATATGTGCAATGCAATCTTGTGGCTCCAAAAGCTTCCCAAGAGCTGCACAATATTAAATACATCTCTTTGATGCCAAACGCACCTAATAAGATGCATAAACAAACAAAATAATGTCAACTACAGTGAAATACATACAGTAGTCGGCTTTCTTATTTTCAACTAATTCAGACTGCTAATTTAATTGTTCTAATATAAACAAGTTAATTAAAAATATCATTTCTGTTAGAAAATTCACCACTGATAATAATGTTTCCATTAGTTTTGATCCGTGTAGTTTTTCTGTGAAGGATTTCCGGACGGGGAAGGACCTCATTAGATGTGAAAGTCGGGGCAATCTCTATCCCTTAACCACATCGTCATCTCCAGCACCTCAATCCAATTTTGCCGCTATCATTTCATCCCTTTGGCATGATCGTTTAGGCCACCTAGGAGCATCTATCTTAGAATATCTTAGCAAGCATAATTTTATTTCTTGTAATAAGACAAAGGACTCTAAATTTTGTAATTCTTGTCCTCTTGGTAACCATATTAAATTACCATTTATTTCATCTTTGAATTCTACATGTATATCCTTTGATATCGTTCATAGTGATGTGTGGACATCTCCTATTTTAAGTACTTTCAAGCATAAATATTATGTACTTTTTCTTGATAATTTTTCCAATTTTCTATGGACTTTTCCTATCCAACTCAAATCTCATGTTTTTCCCACTTTTTCTCAATTTAAAGCACATAATAATACTCAATTTAATTGTGAAATAAAAAATTTGCAATATGATAATGGCAAAGAATATGCAAATGA
>JAGPNP010000275.1:0-5000 GCA_019425755.1 Amaranthus cruentus
CTATCAGTATTCCATTCTGACTAACTACTTACAATATTATTTGATTTGTGTTTCTTTTTTATATGTGACTATTAATTTTTTAATTTTTAGTTGACTTGGTCGGAACTGGAGAAAGTAATTGATAAAGTACTCAAGGAGAATCCTGAACCGATTAGAAAATTCATTCGTGGAGACAAAACTAGAAAGGACATGTCACTTTGCTTTCTAGCTGGCATTGTAAATGAGCTTCTTATCACTTTTTGCATTTTTTCCTAAATCAAGTACTTGAACTTATTTCCTAAAATCTTAATTATTTTCTATTTATAGGCAATGAATGAATCTAAAAAAAGAGCTAATGCAGAAATGTTGGACAAGATGTTAAAGTTTAGATTACAGAAGATGGAAACACAAGTAAGTCTCCATTCGTATATTTATTGCTGCAAGACATGAACAATTTGACCAATGGCGGATTACTCTTCTTTGTAGTGACATTATTATATGTTTTTTATATTAGGTGGCTAGCAGGGAATATATACGGCCGCAACAAGTTCTAAACACAAGCACATAAAATCAAATATATGATGGCATTGCATGATTTATGTTACTTTTTTAGCATTGATTGTATTTCTTTAAAAGTATATCGATCGAGCTAATTGTTTGTAATTTCATGACAATGATAGTTTTTTTAGTTTTTTTTTGTTTTGGAATAGCAACATTATTATTGGGTACTCTTTTTTTATTATTAATGATAATAAATTTTGTTCAGAAAAAATTATTCATGTTATCTTTGTTTTTTCGATTTTAATAATAATGAATTAATTAATAATATTAATATATTAATAATAATTAACGACAATATAATAATTAATAAGAAAAAAAATAATATTAAATTTGGCGCTACAATTAGTTAATAACTTTATTCCCCACACTTATATGTGTAGAAACGATAATAGAAAAAAAAAATCACTAGTACCAACTTCCCCTTACTTATAAGTGTGGAGATGTAGCAACACTTATAAGTGTTACTAGACATGCATTTTACCACACTTATAAGTGTAACCGAGCTATGAATTAACCACACTTATTAAGTGTGGCTAATATTTCCCCACACATCCATAGCCACACTTAATTAAGTGTGGGGAAATATTTTAGGCACACATGTATGTGTGGCTACGTGCATTTTTAAGTGTGGCTATATGCAACATATTTTGTAGTGCATGATTGAAAATGGTATACAAGTAGTGCATATAGAGTCTCATAATGTAGTAGATATGATTAAACTTTGGGAATGTGCTGTTGTGGTATATATAGTTGGTGGAAATGTGACAATTGACATAATTAGAGGGTTCATCCGGAAACACTGGTCATTTGTTCATATGCCGGTCATCCATTCCCATGAAGATGGATATTTCATTTTGAGGTTTAAGTTTGAAGATGAATGTAATGAGATTCTCAAGGGAGGGCCATACTTTCTAAATAGGGCTCCTATGATTGTGAAGAAATGGAACATGAATTTTGATTTTAAAGAAGAAATTTTGAGGGTGATTCCTGTGTGGATTAGACTCCCTAACCTTCCCCTTCACTGTTGGGGTGAAGAAGCTTTGAGCAGGATTGTTAGTGCCGTAGGGGTTCCCATTCTTGCAGATGAGTGCACAGCGAAGCAATTAAAAGTGTCATTTGCGAGGGTGCTTGTGGAAGTGGATATCACTCAGGATTTTGTTAAGGAGATTAAAGTGCGTGATAATAAGGGAAGAGAATTTATGCAAAAAGCCATTCCAGAGTGGCGCCCGTATTTCTGTTGTAAATGCAATAAGATTGGTCATGAGTGTAAAGAAACTACCCAAACCCAACCGGCCAAGAATAATGCAGAGGATAATGCTACTAGAGACAAGAGGGTATGGATACCTTCCACAATTGCCAAAATCATGCAGGGGGTTACTTCAGTAGGGGACCTTCGAGCCAAATTAGATACTGTCCCTGCCCAGCAAGGAGAGAACACAGAGATGAGTATGGGTCAGCAACACACAAGGGAGGATAATGATATGCTACCTACGGAACAACGTGATGGGCAACAGCCTAAAAGCAGCCTGTCATCTCCCATTCAGCAGCCGGTGAAGACCTGTAGTAAAGGGAATGTAGGGGAGGAGGAAGACCATGGCTGGACCACTGTAACCTCAAAAAAATCAGCCCGCAGGTCCACTATAAAAACCACCACAAGTGAGTCCCTTCATGATGACAGACAGCAGCACAGTGAACAGATAAGGGTTGAAAACAGTGAACACACAGAGGAGGACATAGAAAATGATAGGGGCGGGAACCCTCCAATTCCCTCGACACAATGATCATAGTCTCATGGAACGTGAGGGGCATGAATAGCCCTATAAAAGCCAAGGAAGTAAAAAACTTTCTTGGTAGTAACAATGTGTCTGTGATAGGTATTTTGGAGACTAAAATAAAAGAGGCAAACGCAAAGAAAATCCAAAAAATATTCGGGAATAAATGGAACTGGTGCACGAACTACAATCATCATGCGAAAGGCCGGGTGTGGGTTGGATGGCGTCATGACAGATGCAAGCTGGAGATTGGAAATACGCATCAGCAATTTATTTCTACCAAAATAACACCCATGAACTCACATAATAGCTTCCATATTGTGTTTGTTTATGGACTCCACAATGTTCGAGACCGAAGAGAGATGTGGAAAGATTTAGGGGACATGGACATACATACTCCTTGTCTTTTTATGGGGGACTTCAATGCCATTTTCAAGGACGAACACAGGAAGAATGGATCTCTGGTTACGACATACGAGACTCATGATATGAATCAATGGCTTGAAAACAAGGAGCTTCACCCGATAAGTGAAAAGGGTCACAAGTACTCATGGACCAATAGAGAACAAGGGGAAAACCGAACACTTACAAAGATTGATCACGCAATTGGGAATCTTCAATGGTTGAACACCTACCCACATGCGTATGTTCACTATGCAAACTCCCAATCCTCAGATCACACCCCTCTTATCCTGAACCTCACATGCCATGATCACACACAGAGTAAGCCATTCCGGTTCTTCAATTACTTATGTGAGCACCAGGATTTCCTAAAGGTTGTTGAAGATGCGTGGAAGAGAAAGGTTAAAGGGAAAGGGCTTCAGAGACTTTGGTACAAGATGAATAATGTAAAAACCAGCTTGAAAGCGTTGCACTCCAGAGAGTTCGCAGGAATTAGAGAAAAGATCGAAAAATGGGAGGGTCTCCTTGATTTAGCTCAATCCAATCTTGAAGCTAGCCCCATGAATGCAGATTACCATCAGCAAGAGAAAGAAGCGACTTCCCAAGTTAGACACTGGAGAAAGATCGAAGACAAGGCTCTGTTGCAAAAATCCAGAATCAACTGGATAAGACATGGTGATGAAAGCTCTGCCTATTTTCATGCTACTATCAAGGAGAGACAGGCATCCAACAGCATATATGAGCTTCAAGACAGGGAGGGTAACTGGATAAACTCCACTCATGAGATTCATCAGGAAATTCTCCAATTCTATCAAGACCTCCAAGGGACTGCAACACCAAACCTGGAAGTTCTTGACAGAAGTATTATGAGAAACGGCCCACAGCTTGACAACCCCAACAGTCAAATGCTTATAAAAGAAGTTAGTGAGGAGGAAATCAAAGGAGCGCTTTTTGGTATGAATGACAACAAAGCCCCAGGCATAGATGGGTTCAATGCGTGCTTTTTCAAGAGAACATGGGATATCATCAAGATTGACCTCATAGATGCAGTTAAAGAGTTCTTCAACAATGCCAGCCTCTTTCATCCGATCAACTGCACCTCAGTCACCCTGATCCCTAAAACAAAACAAGCTACCAAAGTTGGTGAGTTTAGACCTATCGCCTGCTGTACAGTTATCTACAAGATCATCTCGAGGATTCTTGCGGGTAGACTTCAGAAAGTGGTGGGGAATGTTATTGATCATGCCCAATCAGGGTTTATCCCAGGTCGGCAGATGGCAGACAACATCCTCCTAGCAGCAGATCTCATCAAAGGTTACACAAGGAAAAACAATAGCCCGAGATGTATGATCAAGATGGACCTGTGCAAAGCCTATGACTCTATTAGCTGGACATTCCTTTTCACTGTCATGAATGAGATGGGCTTCCCCCCAAGGTTCGTAGACTGGATCAGAACCTGTGTAACCACAGTGTCCTTCTCTATCCTGGTTAATGGCTTGCCCCTGAAGCCCTTTGAAGCCAAGAAAGGCCTGCGCCAAGGGGACCCCCTCTCTCCCTATCTTTTTGCGCTGGCGATGGAGTACCTATCCAGATTGATGCACAAGCAGTGTGATTCGCCGAACTTCCACTTCCATCCTAAATGCAGAAGCTCTAACATCACTCATCTCCTCTTTGCTGATGACCTTCTTATGTTCTACAGAGCTGATATTCCTTCTGTAAAAAGTATGATGAATACTTTCAATCGCTTCTCCAAGGCATCCGAGTTAGAGGCAAACACCAGTAAAAGCAATGTCTACATCTCCGGGGTTGACTGCCACGCCAAACAGAGGATTCTTCATTTCCTCCAAATGGAAGAAGGGGAGTTTCCGTTCCGCTATCTGGGGGTTCCCCTTCATTCCAAGAAGCTGAACTCCAGAGACTGCAGGCCTCTCGTAGACAAAATCATTGGTAGGATTAGCTTCTGGTCCTCTCGACTCCTCTCTTATGCAGGTAGAATCCAGCTAGTCCGCAGCGTCATCGGGGGTATGCAAAATTTCTGGGCCCAAATTTTTTGCCTTCCAAAAAAATTAATCAAGATGGTGGAATCTGTGTGTAGGTCCTTTATTTGGACTGGGAAAGAAGGGTTATCTAGGAAAGCAGTTGTATCCTGGAAGCAAATGGTTCTCCCTTATTCAAAAGGGGGACTAAACTTACGAGATATGATTTTGTGGAACAAAGCTGCTATTCTCAAGCACCTATGGAACATCACGCAAGGAAAGGAGAATCTTTGGGTCAAATGGGTACATA
>JAGPNP010000275.1:7500-11797 GCA_019425755.1 Amaranthus cruentus
GGGTTCCTTTCTTGGTTTTATGCGCTTTCTTTAGAATAAGAGTAGTCTCAGGCGGCGTTTTTTTGTCTTTCTCGATGGAAGAAGTGGTCACTCTTGGCGGTTCTTCAATCTAGTTCGTGTATTTTGGTTTTTCGTTTCTGGCGGCTTCAGATTTGTTTTCTCAGATGGGTCAAAGGTATGTAGCTTTTGAATGTTTTGGTTGAATCTATTTTTTGGGGTTGGCGGCGGTTGGTGGTAGCGGGGGCCGGTTCTCTGGTGGTGGGGGTTCTCTTCCCTTCTTTTTAAGCTCTGTTTTTAGGGATTTCTGTTTTGGGCCTTGTGGCTTTTGCGCTGGCCGGAAATGGTGGTGTCGAAGGGCTGAATGGTGTTTGCGGATTTTTATTGGTTTTGACATTTGGGTTTCTGTTTTCCCTCTGGTTTTTTGCTGGGAGTCTTCTGGGATCGTTCCTTGGTGTGTCTCTAGTGTGATGGTGGTCTTTAGACTCTGTGGAGTGGTTTTCTCCTTCTGGTTTTTTCCGATGGCCAACGTGTTCTCCTTTGGCGGGGTTTTGTCCCTGTTTTGGTGTTTCACACTGATTTGCTTCAAAAATCTGGGGTGCTGCTCTTATGATTTGGTGTGGCCGGATAGATCCGTTTTTCTTGGTGTTGCTAGTCTTAGGTCTATGTTTTTTTTCTGGGGTCTTGCTCGTGTTAGGGTGTTGGGTGCTGGTTCTTTGAAGAGTTGGGTTCTGGGTTTTCAACATTAGGGTGTGGTGGTGGAGTTCTGGGTGTTGGGTCTGGTTTGGGTGCGGGTGGCGTACGGTGTTCGTGGTTTGTGGTGTACGGTGAGCCTTCTGTTTCTTCCTCTTGATTTCTGTTTGTATTTTTGTTGGGTGTCCAGGTGTTGGGACGTTTTGGGTCCCTGGTTTGGAATTTCAGTGGTGTTGAGCAGCTAGGGCTGTTTTAGGTGTTAGGCTGTCGTTTTAAGACCCTGCCTTAGCAAGGTTTTTCAGATTGGAGTTAGCGTGGTCGTCTTTCAGGTTGGAGGTTGGGCTGGCGTTTCAGTTTTAGAGCTAGGGCTAGTGTTTTGGTGGTCGTCTACTCATGGTGTTAGTGGTGATTGAGGAGGTTTTCGGCACAGATTCTGATCTTGGTGGCCGGGGTTTTGAGTTTTTCTTGATGGAGATATTCTTTGAAAGAATCTGTTGGAATCGGGTCTTTGGATTAGTTTTTTCGATTGGAGGGTGGTACTGGGGTTTGGTGTAGCTTCTTTTCGATATAGATGATGGTGGTTTTCTGCAACTAACTGGTGATGAAGTTTTGGTGTAGATTTTGGGGCAGAGTATGGTGCTGTGTTTTTAGGGCTGCTGGTGTTTTGGATTGTTGGTGGTTTGGTGCAGATTGTGGTGGCTTTCTGCAATTAAGGTGATGTTTTCGGGGCTGAATGTGATTGGAGGTGGAGGTGGTACGTGGCTGTATTGGTGATTCTGGTGGTGGTGTGTAAGTTTTGGAGATTATGGTGTACCGAAGCTTGGTGTGGAAGGTGGCGCTGGCGTTTCTTGTTATGCAGTCCGTGGTGTTCATGGTGTTTTAGTCTTTTTAGTTTCTGTCTCTAGAGGCACTTTTTGTATTACTTGGTGTTAGGATAGTTTTTTCTTTGGTGTGTTTGGTGATCGGCCGACTTTTGGTGTTGTCTTGAAAACGTTGTTGCATAGCCCACCCCTATGCTGTTTAGGGTGGCCTGTTTTCTAGGTATCCCTCTTCCAATGGCTTTTTTCCCTACGGGGGTTTTTTTATGCCGGAGGTTTTGGCGGAATCCCTCTCCTCCTAGAGCACAGCTAACTCTTTGGTTAGCAAGTTTAGCACGGTTGAAAACTGGGGATCGATTGATAGCTCAGGGTGTGATTGAGGCCCAACATGCGTTGTGTCCTTTTTGTGGCTTGGTTGTTGAGACGAATGAGCATATTCTTTTTACATGTTCTGTTTCTTGGCATGTGTGGATGGATATGCTTGATTGGTGGGGTTATCAGGGGGTCCTTCATGATCGTTGTTCTTTGTTTATGCTTGCGTGGGGTGGCTTTGTTAGGAATAAACGTCGGAAGAAGCTGTGGGCTTTGGTCCTTGGGTGTGGTATTTGTTCGTTATGGTATGAGCGCAATCAGATTAAGTTTGAGCATGGTGTTCCTGATATTTGGCGTTTTTTGTATGCGCTAAAGGTGCGGATTGGTATTTGGGCTAAAGAGTTGCTTGGGTATTCGATTGGCTCTCCGCAAATGTTTGTCGCCCATATTGATGGTTTCGTGTCATAGGCCGCCTACTTGGTTTTTTTGGTTATGGTTTTAGTTTTATTTTGTATAGTCGTCGAACGGTGTACATTTGTCTGTTTTTGGTGATGCATGGCTCACCCCCATGCTGTTTTGGGTGGCCTGAATCCTGAATCCTTTTTTCCAATGGCTTTTTCCCCTCGCGGGGTTTTTTATGCCGGCGGGTGAAAGGATGAATGATTCAGTATATATATACACACACACACACACACACACACATATATATATATATATATATATATATATATATATATATATATATATATATATATATATATATATATATATATATATATATATATATATATATATATATATATATATATATATATATATATATATATATATATATATATATATATATATATATATATATAATAACTGTGTCTAGTGAAGTAAGCTCCATGAAGTGCATGAACACCATTGTTGCCCCTGCATCCTTGTTCATCCCAGCTAGATTGAATGCCACTGAACTCGATTATGGCAGGCAGAGGAAGAGGTGGAAGAGGGGGAAGAGGAGGAGGCCGGACTACACAAGCTAGAAGCGGTGCGGTCAACCTCAGCGAAGAAGACGACCAAGCATCCCAAAAATCTGACTCTGAAATTGAAGCAAAACTGAGCAAAAATCCTGAAATTGAGTCCTCCCAGAATATTTGTGAAGGTGAAACTAGAAAAGAAGCAGAAATCCCAGGGCAATTAGAAGATTTGAAGGCCCAATTTAACAAATTGAAGAGTTTATTGGAACAATTGGAAAAAAAAGAACACGAATCAGACAACCCAGATCCGGCTGTTCCTAACCCAGCAGCAAAAGCATCGTGGAAAGACAAAATTCAACCGAAATTATCCCAGAAAGGTATGGCCCTAAAATATGTTCCTCCTAGTGTAAATAATGGTGAACCAGTTGTGGAATTGAATTGCCTAGACCTTAAAGACCTTGTGAAGGAATGGGAGAAAGCAATGGTTTTTTATGTAGTTGGAGAAAAATCTAATCTTGAGACTGTTAGGGGCTTTATTAGAAAGCATTGGAACCATGTCTCAATGCCAATAATTTACCCACATGAAGATGGCTATTTCCTGTTGAAATTCCAAAATGAATCAGATGTTAGAAATATACTATGTGCTGGACCGTATTTTCTAGGAAGAACCCCAGTGATTGTAAAGAGCTGGTCCACAAACTTTGATTTCTATGAAGAAGTCCTGCGAGTTATTCCAGTTTGGTACAGGCTTCCTAAGCTTCCCTTACACTGTTGGGGTGAGGAATCTCTAAGCCGGATTGTAAGTGCAATTGGAGTCCCTCTTTATGCAGATGATTGTACTTCAAAACAACTTAGGGTGTCCTATGCGAGGGTCCTTGTGGAGGTTGATATCACTAAACCCCCGCTGGTGAGCAGTGGCTCAGAGATAGGTTTCGGGAAGGAGTTTGCACAGTGGGCGTACGAATGGTACCCACTTACTTCTGCTTGAGGGTGCAACAAAGTTGGCCATATATGTAAAGAAAAATCGAATACTGCCACCCCAAATGGAGAATGTGAACGGAAGAACGAGAAGGAAAAAAAATCAATGGAGGGGCAGACATCTCAGGAAATTGTGGAGCACCACCACTCACCCCCTGTTAATGCTAATAAGCTGCGAGAACAAGGTACTGAGGAAGGGTGGACTAAGCGATAAAGCGGCGAAGACACATTGCACCACTTGACACGGCTATTGCTATATTGGAGGAAACGTAATACGGAAAATACACCTTGAGAAAGAGTAAGGATCACACAAATCCTCTAGTGATCCATGATCCTCCTCTCTTGGAACATTAGGGGATTAAATGATCCCAATAAAATAAAAGAAGTAAAAAAATATGTGGTGAAACAGAAGGTGAGCCTTATGGGGCTGTTTGAAACGAGAGTTAAGGAAGATAAGGCGAAGAAAATTCAGAGAACGTTTGGTACTAATTGGGATTGGGTTAGTAACTACGAGCACCACAGAAAAGGGAGGGATTTGGG
>JAGPNP010000276.1:0-11782 GCA_019425755.1 Amaranthus cruentus
GAGTAATATTATTCTAACATACGAATAATTTTGTTGTCTTTAGGAATATTAGTTGATCAAATTATTTTAATTTTGCAAATAATTTTGTTCAATTAATTATATTTTTTTTAACTTAGTTTTAATAATTTTGTTCAACTAGGTAATAATAATAATAATAATAATAATAATAATAATAATAATAATAATAATAATAATAATAATAATAATAATAATAATAATAATAATAATAATAATAATAATAATAATAATAATAATACACTAAGTGGTAGGAGTGTTATGTTATAAGTATAATAACATTACTTAAATTATCACTAATTAACTAATGGCCTAGTGTTTGGAGTATTGGTATACCAACCTGAAGGTCTTGGGTTCAAATCCTACACAAAACATTTGTGTGGAAGGAATGTTACTGATTGTTAACATTAAATCAATACTACTAGCTGAATTTCCCTGTTTACGAGTCTAGTGTATAAATGATTTGTAGCCACGTGTGGTGCACCTGGTAAACCAATATAATTTACAATGATTCACTTTATGTGGCAGAAGAATATGATTAGCCACGGATGCTTGTGGCAAAACAATATAATTAGCCACGGCATCTACCGTGGCAAGAAAAAGAGTTTATGCCACAACCATAATTTTCCTGTGGCAACAATCTAGCCACGATCACTTGTGCCACGGTAGTCTCTAACTTAAATTCCCGTGGCTGGACATCATAGCCATGGGAAATTCTTACTTGTGCCACGACTACTACTGTGGCACAAGTGTTGATTTGTAGTAGTCCCCAGACGGCTGCCCACAAAGCCACAGCAGCACCACCATTCCTCACTCCTTCTCCCATGTCAACCACCAGCATAGCACCAGCCCGATTGCTGGCATTGAACTGCGCCCACAGCAGCAGCCCGCGTGAGCAGCCGCTTCATTCCCTGCCGCCAGTAACAACCGGTTGTGACGGCAGCAACTTGAGCCATGACTCCAACCACCACAATACTAGCACCCTTCTCTTCACCCCTTTTCTCTAGTTCACCTAAGTATGTAATATACTCTTCCCTAATTGATTTTCTCTTATTTTTAATTGAAATTGTTATTAAGTTTATAAGTTAGTATTGATTTTTTGTATTATTTTTTTCATTAAATCTTCTTATGGATAAGGGCTTAATAAATGAATTGAATAGAATCATGAGTTAGGGTTTAGAGTATGAATTAAAATGATAATAGTTCTACCACTTTGTATTGGAAGATGTTTTATGATTTAATGGATTTGTGGAAGCTTTGAAAATGTGATTTTTATTGTGAAAGTGATAATGATTTATAAAATTGAGAGTATTAGTCACCAAAAGTAGTTGTTTATTGTTACTTGTAGCATAAAGATGATGATAGATATGGTTTGTATTATCAAGTATTATTGTTAGTTAATTGTGGTATGATCGTGGTTATTAAAGTTAAATATATTGTAATGTTAATGGTGCTTAACCGATTGATCCGTTAGTTGTTCTAAGTGGTGAAATTGTAGTTAAATTATAAAATTCCTACTATTAAGGTTGCGATACAAGTGTTAGTAGTCATGATATCACATGGTAGTGTGTTTTTACGACTTGAATCTCATGGGTGTGGAGAAATGATCGTAGCTAGAGTGCACTTTGTTTAGTAGGCGTGAAAACTTATTTGATTGTTGAGTTAATGTCACTACTTAGACACACGCATGAATTTAGTAAGGTGAATTGATTAAGTACGTATTAGGATAATTGAAAGTTACTTTGAATTGGTGAATGATAGCTTTTAGCTTTTAGTCTCTCTTAAATAGGTAAAAGTAGGCTCATTAGTTCTACATCAAACTTGTATAGGTTCTCATCTCATAAGAGGAAGGTAGAACCTTGGTTGATTTTAGTGACTCTTGGTCGTGCAGTGACGTTCATGTACACGCAGTAATTAATCCTTACATGCATTTTACATTGTATATTTATCGATATTGAATTGTTTTAAAACATATGTTGTATGCTATTTATGAATTATCGTCGAATGAAATATCAAAGTTATTGATTATATGATTTTCAAGTTTACCGATAGAGAAAGATTTTAGTATGCTAAATGTTGATGATGAATTAGAATGAGAAGAACGATTCTCTTATTTGTGAGAATTGATTATTGTTACTTGGAATAGTGGATGGGTTCCTTATTGATAAGATTTATTATCGCTATTTTGAATGGAAATGATTTGATTCTCTCGTTATGGAATTAGTTATTATATGCTTGAAAGGGAACGAGTCTCTTATTAATGATATTGTTTATTTTTAGTTTGAATAGTGAATGACTTCCTTATTGGTGAGATTGGTTATTCCTAGTTTGAATGAGAATGATTCCCGACTTACGTTAGTTTGAATGATCATGATTTCCTTATTATTGAGATCGATTCATGATAGTTGAATAGGTAATGATCCTCTTAGTAATGTGGTTGATTCATGTTTTATGAATGGGAAGGAGTCCCTTAGTGATGGAGTAAGAAAGTTGTTGGTTGTAATGGGAATGAGTCCCTTATTGATGAGATAGCAGATTTGTTCAATTATTGTGGCTCCCCTAGTTAGGGTACCCCAGTGGGTTTAGGTCCCGGAGGTAGGACCATCACTGTACGGGGGTATGTTCATACTTTACCATTGGGCGCCGGTATGGCCCGTCACCGCCCTTGGTTGAGGTGTTGCCATGTGGGCCTTGCAAACCCTATGGTGGCCTCTAGTCACATACGTTTAGGTATGCTGGCTCTACTGGTTTGGTACCCTAGTGGCTTTAGTTCCTGGAGGTAGGATCATCTATATATAGTCGCTGTACGGGGGTATGTTTATACTTTACCATTGATATGGCTCGTCACCGCCCTTTGGTTGAAGTGTTGCCATGTGGGTCTTGCAAACCCCAATATGGTGGCCTCTAGTCTCATAGTCATATATATAGATATTTGAAAGTGGTTAAGGTTTTTGTTCAAGAGATATCTAGAAGTTATGAAGTGGAAAAGAATTGAAGAAGATAGAAATGACAGTGAGAAGTAGGAAGTGATGTTTAGTGGTTATGATTGGCACTTGGAGTGTTGTGAAATCACCTTCATATTATGACATAATCTATTGATACTACTTATGCTTTATTATGATATGATGTTAGTTACTGACGTGTACTGTTTGTTTTCTTTGCTGATGGCTCATCTTTGATGGACCCGCTATGACGCGTTGGTGTATGACCTTACGTTGAGCAGCGGGAACATTATAGATAGACATTACAGGGGATGGAGCTTCTATGCATTGCATACGGGGGGAATGAGTGAACGTGAAGCGTGCATTGTTATAATTGTTTTTGACGTTACATGTAGTTTTTGTGTATTTAAAGTGTTTATGTTTTTTGCTTGAGGCATATGTCCTACTTTTTGTAAAAGTTATTACCGATGCGTTGTTTTTTAGAGTTTGTGTGATTAATATAGTTCTCCTTCTTTTTCTTCTTCAAACTCAAGCGTTTACCTTGGAACCACGATCCATGCTTGTCATGTTGATCTGAGAAGTCGGGGATGAATCATTCCGCCGTGATATAGTTTTGATAGGTCGTTGATGCCTTTACTTTATTAGGTTTTAAGTAACTTTCGTTTTTCTACAAAGGCGTACTGTTTGAGGGCATATGCTGACGAAATTTCTACTTACCTTTTTAAAGTTTACCTTTAACGTTTATTAAATTCTTTTTTTTTCTTGTTCTTTTTATGTAACACCCGAATTTCCTTCTTTCCTATGCGATTTTTGGTTTCATTTAAGGGGTTGGAAATTCAGGGGTGTTACAATTCATGTGACTCCGGATTATGAATCAATCCCAAGTGACGATGAGTCTGACACATCACCTTTTTATCCTCCGGAAATATTACTTCCCTATCCTTGGGAACTATCTTTAGCCTTTGCACTGGGTTATTTAAGGATTGAACCTAAACTTTTAGAGATGGTTCATGTAGATAAAAAGAAGATGGCGGACGACGCATGTTCTCCCAGTCGTGATAGTGCAGAAAACCTGCCACATCTTCTCTACATTCCTCAAGGCGGACCACTAAATTATTTTATTGACAAAAAGACCACGGACTTGTTGGATAGTCACAAGCGTAGTATGGCAAGGAGATAGGGTTTAATCGACGGATATGATGTAGTAAAGTCGGGGTTATATGACACTGCTCGCTATCCTCCGGGGGGGTGTATAGCAGTTTATGACAAGGCGTTTGAGTTAGGCCTACGATTTCCGTTACATCCTTTCTCTCGCGCCGTTTTAGAACTATTAAATGTAACTGTTGCATAGCTTTACCCCAATGCTTGGGGTGTATTACAGCTTTCATTCTAGTAAGCAAAGGGATGGGTATGGACCCTAGCATGACGGCTTTTCATCATATATACAGAGCCAGATTATGTTGTTCAAAGACGAACGAGGCTCCCTGGGTAACTTTTTCACATCGTAGATCTTTCAAATTAGTAGGAGAGTTACATGATAGCAACAAATATTTGAGGACTAGATTCGGCTATCTGTACAGTAAACAGGTTTGGAATTTCAAGAGAACTTTCGACATAGATCCTAAATTAGAGGAGTTTAATAACAATGTCCCCATCTGCAACCACGAGGAGTCTATCATAGTGCGATATGCCCGTATGTCCGTGGCATTGGACCGGAAAACAATCTTCGTACAGAGGAATTAGATACCGAAGATGGGAGACTTAAAAAAGGAACTTCTCTTATCTGTGTATGATATAAGTTTGAAGGTTAATAAGAGTAAGTATTTTGGATTATCGACTTTTTCTTTATTCTTGCCGATATTCTTACTATAATTCTGCTTTCAGGAGTCGCAAGAACCGAGTTGCACAACCGTTACAAGGTTTTGATGGCAAAATTTACTACAATGAAGGCCTTTGCTGAGGCCTTGAGTACTCGTTGCTCCTGCTCTCCCACTTCCTAAACCTTCGACAGTGAGTCTCGACTTCTTTTTCGTATTTTATATTTTTGAGTTTTATGAAACTAAGCTAACTCTTCTTTTTCTTCAGAATTTAGCAACTATCATGGAGGGGGTGAAGAATGCGCCGAGCCATGAAGAGGCCCGAGTTTTACTAGAGAAGAGGAAGGCAATTCCTCCTCAAGAAGAACTAACCAGCAGTGTAACACCCCTGAATTTCCGACCCCTTAAACGAAATCAAAATCGTGAAGGGCGGAAGGAAATTCAGGTGTTACATAAAAAGAAAAAGGAAAAGAATTTAAATAAACGTTAAATGTTAAATTTAAAAAGGGTGAATAGAAAATTTCGGCAGTATCTACCTTAAAAATGTGCGTCATTTGTATAAAAACAAAAGATATTTATAATCTAATACATTAAAGGCATCAACAACCTATCAAAACTATATCACGGCGGAATGATTCATCGCTGGCTTCTTAAATCAACATGCCAAGCATGGATCGTGGTTCCTGTGTCAGCACTTGCGTTTTAGACTGACTAGACTCTTTAAAACCATATAATTTATAAACTACGCAATAGAGATAAAACATACAAAAAGGACGACATGTGCCTCAAACCAAAAACATAAACAAATTTAAGTACAAAGAAACTATATCTAGCATCAAAATAGATATAGCATTGCACGCTTCAACGTTCTCACTCGTTCCCCCGGTATGTAATGGATAGAAGCTCCATCACCTGTAATGTCTATCTATGATGTCCCCGCTGCTCAACGTAAGATCATAGACCGATGCGTCATAGTAGGGTCATCAAAGACGAGCCATCAACAAAGAAAACAAACAGTACACGTCAGTATTTAACATCATATCATTATAAGGCATAATTAGCACCAATAAAGTACGTCATAATATGAGGGTGATTTCACAACCCTCCAAGGGTCAATCATAACCACTAAACATCAATTTCTACTTCTCACTGTTAATTTCATTTTCTTCACTTCTTTTTGACTTCATAACTTCTTTTCGACTTCATAACTTCTCGGTATCACTTGAACCCAAGAGTTTAGCCACTTTCAAATATATGTATATATATATATATATATATATATATATATATATATATATATATATATATATAAATATATATATATATATACATATATATATATATATATATATATATATATATATATATATATATATATATATATATATTGACAAATGATTTTGTATTATATACCGGAAAAGAGATACAAGCAACGCACGGGATGGAAATTAACTCCCCCCGAGCCAACCAAAAACGCTAACGCTCTAACAAAAATAAGAGCGCCAGCCCAAAAACCCCAAAAACTAGCTATCTAGTTACAAGCATATCTATCATTCTACTATTTGCCCTCCCAGCCATCCTAAAGATTATACAATCCACAGCTTCCTTCACGTTGAAAGTGTGGTTGTTGAAAATCTTCTTGTTGCGTTGCATCCAGATCCAGTATATCATTTCCGTCCAGAGGCCCACAATCAGCTTGGCCCTATCAGTCTTTTTCCTGTTTATTTTGCTCATTTGAAGAATTTCATCTTGGAAGGTTTGGTCATCCAGCCCACGAGGGAGGAAATTGAAAACTCTGGTTCTCACTTCCTTAACATTCTTACATTCAAAAAATAGGTGCTGAGCTGATTCCCTAGCCCCATTACACAAGACACACCAATCATCTGGAAGATTCATCCATTTGCTGATTCTATCCTTGGTAGACAACCTATTTTGAATGGCGAGCCAAGCGATGAAGCGGGCACTAGGGCTAGCGGCATTCTTGATCATTATGTTACCCCATTGGACTCTAGGCTCATCTGCAATTATCAGCTCATACGCCCTACCAATCGCGAAATTATTCCCATTGGTGATTAGGCTCATCTGCAATTATCAGCTCATACGCCCTACCAATCAGCTCATATGTATATATATATATATATGTGTGTGTGTGCGACTAGAGGCCACCATATTGGGGTTTGCAAGACCCACATGGCCACACCTCAACCATAGGGCGGTGACGGGTCATACCGGCGCCCAATGGTAAAGTATGATCATACCCACGTACATTGACCATATATAGATGATCCTACCTCCGGGAACTAAAGCCACTGGGGTACCAAACCAGTGGAGCCAGCATACCTAACGTATGTGACTAGAGGCCACCATAGGGTTTGCAAGACCCACATGGCAACACCTCAACCAAGGGCGGTGACGGGCCATACCAGCGCCTAATGGTAAAGTATGAACATACCCCCATACAGTGACCCTATATAGATGGTCCTACCTCCGGGAACTAAACCCACTGGGGTACCCTAACCAGGGGAGCCACAATAATCGAACAAATCTGTTATCTCATCAATAAGAAACTCATTCCCATTACAACCAACAACTTCTTCTCCATCACTAAGGGAGTCATTCCCATTCATAAAACATAACTCAACCACATTAATAAAGGGATCCTTCCCTATTCAACTAACATAAATCAATCTCAATAAAAAGAGAGTCGTTCCCATTCAAACTAACATAAGTCAAACTCATCAATACGGAAACCATTCACTATTCAAACTTACAATAAACAATATCATTAATAAGGGATTCGCTCCCCTTCAAACAATTACAAGAGAATCGTTCTCATTCTAAATCATTATCAGCATTTAACATACGAGTATCGTTCTCTATCAGTACATTTAAAAATCATATAATCAATAACTTTGATGTTTCATTCAACGATAATTCATAGATAGTGTACAACATATGTTTTAAAACAAATCAATCGATATATACATACAATGCGAGATGCATGTAAGGGTTAATTACTGCGTGTACGTACTATCCATTAGGAAGCTTAAGAACACATAATATATGATATTAGACTTAATATCAATCATAATACTCATGGTAGTAGTGATTTGTACTCCAAGTTGCTACATTACTCAAGGTTTAGAGTGATAATGAATAAAAGCAAGTAAGTAGTAGCTTAAACGACTCATATCAATAATTTCTCATTCTTTAAGCCAAAGTTACTCCGTTTAGGCAACCATTGGATAAACTAATCACGACAATCAAATATCCACCACGAACCCACAATACCAACAATTAACCCACGTTAATGACACATAACAACCATAATTTTATTAGTAACTATTACCACCACCAATCAACAATATTCATCATATTTACCCCATTAATTAACATACTAAAACAATTCTATAGCCAACTATAATCAAAAGCATTACTAATTACCACAACAATATTCAATCAAGTCTAGAAACAACTTATAAGGTTATTGAATGAATCACCACACCACCAAAGTAGCATACAAACACACACACACTATTATTAATCCCATCTCTAAATCAAACCCTAATCATTTCATGACCAAAGATAATACTTTTAGTTATTACCCATATTAAAATTCAATGAAATTAATGCACAATCAACACACAACTCATGAACATGGTAGATTCTAATTACAAACAACAAATTAATCAATTTGAGATGGGAGATGGCTTACAATGGGGGAACTAGTAAATGGGGTGGAAGACAAGTGAATGACGTGGTGGTGGTGCGTGAACGTGGTTGTGAGGGCTGCACCACCAGTCGTGCTAGCCGCTGCTGCTGGTGGCGGTTTGAGAGCAACTCAGCTGCTGTGGAGGGGCAAAGGGAGACACAACCTACTGTTGGTGTCTGGGCTGTTGCTTGTTGCGCGTGGAAGGAGGGAGACACGACCTGGTAGTCTGGGCCGCTAGTGGTTGGTCGTGGGAGGTGGTGTCGCCTACTAGGCTAAGAGGGAGAAGAGAGGGAAATGGGAGAAGAGAGAAGGAGGGTGTCGTGGGTTTCTTTGAGTGTGAGGGAAGGGGTACCTCACTTAAAACCCTAACCCATCCTTTTTAATTTTATTTCTTACTCATTTATTTACTTAGATCCATCTTCTTGCGAGACCCAACTAAGAAACTCACCATCGTGTACTCACACATTTTAATAAAATAATAATTTGATTCGATCTTCTAGTTTGGTAATCGCAATTTTATTTTTAATCTAAGTATGTCAATGTTTAAATTAGAATTAATTGTGAGTTACAGCCCTGATGTTTAGGCCTTTTGCGAATTACAGCCACGATGTTTTTTTTTTTGCGAATTACAGCTGCCACATTTTAAAAGTGACCATCATTGCGGCCAAATGACCGGTTATGACCGTTGACCAGGGAATTTACCTTTGATTTTCCATTTTTCTGATTTTTCCTCTTTTTTTTGAGTTTTTTTCTTTTTCCTTTTTTTAATTTAATTCCTTCATCCCCAATTATCTTTCTCTCTCTTCCTCCTTCTTCTCCATCATCTTCATCCTCTTCATCCTTCATTAATCTTCAAAGTCACCAATAATCTTCAAAGACCCAATTTCTCTCCAAAGTCCAAACCCTAGATTTATTTCCACCATTAATCTCTCTTCATCACTTTCCTTACTTTGTTCTCCTCAAAGACTAAATCGCTCCGTCAAATACTCAAAGTCTCACCCTTAATCTCTCTTCATCACTTTGCACCATTAAGTCTACACTTGAAGTCTCATTCCTGGAAAAATGGGTATCCACAATAACATCAATTACTGCTGGAGAATCAACATTCAATATAACATTTGAATGGCATGAAAGCTTTGCTGTTCCTGCTGCTTTCATCATTAAAAAATATCATCATACTCAGTTTTACCTCAAATCTTTAACCCTAGATCTTCTTGGATTGAGCATTATTGTGATATAAATGTGAATCAAAACCCTAAATGGATTGAGCATTTTACGGAAGATTGTAAGCCTGATAAGAAATTGTTGCTTAATCTTCCACTTTAGGGATTTGAGACTTCAAGTGTAGAATTGTCGATCTGGAAATTTTGGAATCTTGAGATTTTGCTTTGCCATGACTTTAGACTTTGAGTGATTGGGTCTTTTAGGACAACAAAGTAAGGAAAGTGATGAAGAGAGATTAATGGTAGAAAGAAATCTAGGGTTTGGACTTTTGAGAGAAATTGGGTCTTTGAAGATTAATGGTGACTTTGAAGATTAATGGAGGATGAAGAGGATGAAGATGATGGAGAAGGAGGAAGAGAGAGAGAAAGATGATTGGGGATGAAGGAATTAAATCAAAAAAACGAAAACGAAAAAAACTCAAAAAAAGGAAAAATCAGAAAAATAGAAAGTCAAAGGTAAATTCCCTGGTCAACGGTCATAACCGGTCATTTGGTCGCAATGGTGGTCACTTTTAAAACGTGGTGGCTGTAATTCGCAATAAAAAAAAAACATCGTGGCTGTAATTTGCAAAAGGTCTAAACATCAGGGCTGTAATTCACAATTAATTCTTTAAATTATTATGTGAATAAAATTCTTTAAGACTACTTCAAATCTAATTTAATATAAAACAAATCCCCCAAAAGCTATTAAAATATTAATTAATTGCATCGAGAAATGTCAGGGTGTTACAAGCAGAGTTGAGCCGGTGAAAAGGAAGAGGAAAAGGGCCTCTTCTAAATCAACGGCTAAAACTGCTGCTCCCACACCGGATAATCCGGTCGTGGTAAAGCATGAAGACGATGCCTCCACGGAATCCATGGTGCAAGTATTTGAAGCGGTTCCTCTGAGGACCAAGTTTCCGGGAATAACAATAAGGGAACCCGTGGCCGGTGTGTCGGGTTCATCCCTGAAGAAGACTCCCTCGGGCAAGGGAAAACAAATTCAGGATGAGGAAGAGCATGTTTATGCTAGGAACATTAACGCACATAAGTCTGGTGTTCCTTTCATAAACTTTAACTCTTCCGAGCTAGCTGGGTGTTTTAACAAGGCGAATCGTTGATCAAGACGACATGGACTTCCTGGATTCCATGAGTCCTGCCGAAAGAATGCAGAAGGCTCAATCTGCAATGGCTAAGGTATGTAGAATCACGTTTTCTGTTTTTGTTTAAAGGGGAATATCTTTTTCACAATCTTTCTTCACAGGGGTTGATAAGAATGATCTTCGAGACCTCCAAGATTCAGCAGAATGAAGTGGATCAGGAGACAATCCGGACTTTTAACTTCTAGGATTGATGAAGAAAATGATAAGGTGGCAGAGCAGGGGGCGCATATGGCTAAACTTAAAGCCCAATTGGAGAAGTGTAAGACGTTAACTAAACGTCTTGACTTTGGCTGAACAATAGAGGGCACAACATAAGTAGGAGAATTCCTCAAATATAGCCATGAAGATTTCTACTGATGTGGCGAATCGTTTGAGTGCCTATGACAAAGCTTCAACCTATTTTAACGATTTTATATTTTTTTATGGTACCTACATGTTTTCCTAAATTTTTTCCACTAACCTTTTTAAAATTTTATAACATGTTTAAGGTTCCCTATTTTCCTTCATTGAATTTATTATTCAATATATAAAAATATATTCAATATCTAAATGATTCTATTTTATTAAATTCTCGTGAATATTTTTTGTGGGAACTCCTTTACGAAACGAAGGCAGTAGTGTAGTTCTATCACACCATTAGTGTAATTGAATCAATAAGTCTTGTATGAGATTGTCTCATCGTGAGATGGGCCCATACAAGCAATCCATTAGTTTAAAACATTATAAAAATCATGAACTGTGAATTCACACTTGTACAACAAGAAAAATTTTTTTAAATAGTTTTGGCTGACTCAATCGAAGTCGACTCACGATGAGACGACCTCAATAAAGAGTTAATGTAAATGATGAATCATCAATTGAAAAATTTTTGTATTAGTATTACTATCACGACCGGGATCCGAGGACCCGTTTTTTATTTATATATATATAT
>JAGPNP010000025.1:0-27500 GCA_019425755.1 Amaranthus cruentus
ATTATTCCTATGTTTGTGGTTGATAAACAAAAGTGTAGTACTTGCATGTCAAATAAAATCACTAGAAATCCTTTTAGGAAAGTACAAAGATCTTCTAACATTCTTGATTTGATTCATAGTGATTTATGTGATTTTCATGGTACTTCACAATTATTGATGATTATTCTAGATTTTGTTATGTGTATTTAATGCATTCTAAAGATGAGGCTTTAAGCATGTTTAAAATATTTAAGAATGAAGTTGAAGTACAATTGGATTCTAAGATCAAACAACTTAGAATGGATAAAGGAGGGGAATATTATAACCCTTGTTATTTCCAAGAAATGGGAATTGTCCATGAAACTACGGCGGGTTATTCACCACAATCAAATGGTGTTGACGAAAGGAAAAATTGGACTTTACAAGAAATGGTTAATTCCATGTTATCCTACTCGGGATTGAGTGAAGGATTTTAGGTTGAAGCGATGTCGACCGCATGTCACATCCTTAACCAGGTTCCCACAAAAGGGAAAAAGGCTATTCCTTATGAATTATGGTACAAGAGAAAACCAAACTTGAGTTATCTTCGAGTTTGGGGATGTGGGGCAATTGTAAGAGTGCCCGATAATAAAAGAAAGAAACTCGATGAAAGAGGTTTTGATTGTATCTTTGTTGGCTATGCACATCATAGTCATGCTTATCGGTTTTATGTAATAGTTACTAATGACTACATATCGATTAATTCGATAATTGAGTCTAGAGATGCTATTTTTGATGAAACTCGATTTTCATCAATTGGTAGGCCTAAAAACCTACAAGTTAGTACCAATGTTCAAGAAGTTGATGAAGATCAACTTGATACTCAAGATGTTCCATCAAATGATGAACATGTAGAGATTTCTGTTAGGAAAAGTAAAAGAGGAAGGATTGCCAAATCTTTTGGTCCAGATTTTGAAATCTACTTAGTAGAGGGTACAAGAGATTCTCTTTGTACATCCACACTTTATTGTTTAAATGTGGAGGACAATCCATCAACTTACGAAAAAGCAATGTATTTTTCGTGATAAGACTTTTTGTGAAGAAGCCATCAATGATGAAATGGATTCCATCATGGGGAATAACACTTGGGTCTTAACCGACCTACCTCTAAGTTGTACTCCGCCTAGAAGTAAATGGATTTTTACGGTTAAACGTAGACCTGATGGGTCAGTGATTCTGTTTAAAGCAAGATTAGTGGTGCAAGGCTTTAAAAAAAGAAGGGTATTGATTATTTCGATACTTATGCACCGGTTGGTAGAACTACTACTATTCGACTCTTGATTGCATTAGCTTCTATTCACAATTTGTTGATTCATCAAATGGATGTCATAACGACATTTCTTTATGGTGATCTGGAGGAGGAAGTGTACATTAAACAACCCGAAGGGTTTGTTGTCAAAGGACAAGAAAAGAAGGTGTGTAAATTGATTCAGTCTCTCTATGGACTGAAACAAGCACCAAAGCAGTGGCATCAAAAGTTTGATGACACGGTGTTGTCTTTTGGTTTTGTTGTTAATGAGGCCGATAAGTGTGTTTATAGCAAGTTCCGATAATAAAGGAAATGGGGTTATCATTTGCCTTTATGTCGATGACATGCTCATTTTTGGTACAAGTATAGAGCAAGTGGAAATGACAAAAGAATTTTTGTCAACGTCTTCCTATGAAAGATTTGGGGGAGGCTGATGTTATCTTAGGTATTAAGATATTACGTTATAATTAGGTCTTATGTTGAACCAATCTTATTATATTGAGAAGATCCTCAAACGGTTTAATACGTTTGAGAAAGCTCTAATTTCCACTCCTATGGATCCATGTGAGAAGTTATTACCTTATAAAGTTGAAGCGATTTCTCAATTGGAATATTCAAAGATCATTGGATCTTTAATGTATGCAATGACCTGTATAAGGCAAGATATAGCTTTTGCAGTGGGGCTATTAAGTAGGTTTACTCAAAAACCTGATCCTACCCATTGGAGAGCTGTTAGAAGAGTACTTAGATACTTGATTAGAACCAAGGTTTATGGTTTGTATTATCGTGGAGATCCTCCTGTTTTGGAAGGATATTCTGATGGAACATGGGCATCCAATAAAGAAGATAATTCTTCTACAAGTGGATGGGTATTCATGTTTGGGGGAGGTGCCATCTCATGGGCGTCTAAGAAACAAACATGTGTTGCAGACTCTACGATGTGTTATGAGTTTATTGCTATAGCATCTGCTAGCAAGGAAGCAGAATGGTTAAGAGATCTCATGTATGAGATTCCTTTGTTGGTTAAGCAAGTCTCACCGGTAGCTATCCATAGTGATAGTGATTCGGCTTTGAACAAAGCGTATAGTCAAACATACAATGGTAAGTCAAGACATATAAGACATACGTGATCTTATCAAGGGAAGGGTCATTTCTGTTGATTATGTTAATACTAAACTCAATATGGCGGATTAGTTTACTAAGCCATTGAGTAGAAATTCCTTTGATCTTATGGTTCAAGGAATTGTTTTATGCCCATCTACGACACCATGAGCGAAACCCAATTCGATGCTAGAAGAAACATCTAGTCTTGAATTCAATGTGGATTGATCGCTCATCAGATGTTGGGAAGCAATTTTGAGACCCTTTAATTGCTTTGTTCTAATGTTAAATAATGAGGTAGTAGGATAGTCCCTCGAAGTCTCTATTTCTAGAGTTATGAAGATCTCTTGATTGAGTGTTTTATTCACGAAAGCATGGTAAAACTAGGAGAAGCTACCTATATCAGTTCGAGATTTGGCCGTCTCAAAGAAATCAAGGGGCATACTTATGATTTCAATGAACTTATGAATAGATATGTACACATGACCTTTAACGTGTCAAGGACGTAAGATTAATGAATTATTTCATGTGTACTACTCCTTCAATTGGTTGGATATATCTGCTTAATTCAATCCGTAAGGAAATTAGGGGATATGATAAGTGGTAAAGATGCGTGGTACTAGGTGTCAATTCAATTCGTACGAACATTGGCATTGATGCATCAAATGGGTTGGAGATTATGGATTGCGAAAGAAGCAAAGGATTATACACTCTAAATGGGGGAGAATTGTTTGAATTTAGAGGTGTATAATGGTGATCGTAATGTTAATTAATTCAAATAAATAAATTAATTAAATTAAATTAATTAAATATATCCCAAGGTTACAAGGAAAAAGTGATTTTAGGTAAATTAAAACTCACTGGTCGTGAAAGGTTTCACGGATCGCGAACAGCAGGCCGAATGCTACTGTTTTTATGAAAATTGAAACTCGCGACCCGCGAAAATCTGAAATTTCAGGAATTTTTCCTTGCGACGTTTTGGTTTGTTTTGGTGGTTATATAATAACTTCCTACAGTTATTATGGTTATTTTTAGCCATGTTCTTTGGGATAAACGGGTTGGATAAAAGGCGACTTTGGTTCGTTAATCAATCTCGGTTTCGTTAATCAACCTCGTGTTTCATGAAGTAATACTTTGCTTCATGAAGTAGTGTGAGCTATTCGATAAATATAGAATGCTTGTGAGTTGTTTGACATATGAATTTTCTGATTCTTTTCTCTTCTCGAGCACTTCACATCGAGAACTTGCAATCCTTGATTGTGATTTTTCATATTTCCTTCCATTTAAGTTTTTCTTATGTCATTCTAATTTCCATGTGCTAGGAGATTAGTGTGATTCTTTGTATCTTAGAACGTATTTACGGTTTGTTCCCAAGCACCGTGGTAGGGATGAAATAACGTTTTAGGAAAGAGCATCTCGCCTAGAATTAATATCAAGTTCCATCAAAATCTTCTTGTTACTTTATTCGTGTTGAAGATCGGTGTATCGGAGATCTCGGTGGTGTATATGCAAGGTTCTTGATCATCATATGTAATTTGGTTTTTCTATCACAAACTTGTATCTTTAATTTATTGTTCTTTTATAAATTAAAGTACATTTTCTAACATTAACATGCTTAACGAATTAAAAAGTACAAATATTGCGCGCCAAATTGACTTAGTTATGTCGTTTAGTGGCTTAAAACCCTTAAAAGGCTACTTGACACTTAATTTCGCACACATACCTATTTTTTCATGCCTAAATATTTCAAAACTATCATATTCCTAATAAGTGTTGCGTGTTGTTTCATGTCACAAAATTTATGTTTGGCCTAGTTTTTGTATGTTTCTGGCATAACAAAAAACCTTTAAAAAAGCTACTTCACATGTAATTTTGCACATATGTAGAATTTTTCAGTCATAGCTATTTCAAAACTATAAAAGATACTAATTACAGTGTTGTGTGTCAATTTTCATATCAAGCAAATAAGGTTTCACATAGTTTTTGCAAGTTAGTGGCTTAAAAAGTCCTAAACCGGCTACTTAACATGTAATTTTGAACATATTCTTATTTTTTCAAGCCGAATAATTTCAAAACTATAATATTTACTAATTAGTGTTGTATGTCATCTTTTATGTGAAACACATCAAGTTTGACCTAATTTTTTCATGTTAGAGGCTCAAAATCCTATAAAAAATGCTACTTGACAAAAATTTCCGCATATATGCCCAATTTTACAAGCCTAGTTATCCGAAAAGTACAATAGTTACTAATTAGTATTGCCAAGTTGCATGTCTAACAAATCAAGTTTGAACTAATTTACGCAACGTAATGGCTTAAAAGCCCTAAAAAGGCTACTTAACATGTTATTTTGCACGTTTGCCTATTAAAGCTTAGCTATTTAAAAAATATTGTTATTATTAGTTAGTGTTGTGTGACAAGTTTTTTTTAATGAAATCATATTTGACTTAATTTTTCTAGTTAATGGCTAAAATAGCTTGTAAAAAGGCTACATTACATTGAATTTGCAGTTATGTCTCTTTTTCAAACTCAACAATTTCAACACTTTAGTAGTTACTAATTAGTGTTGTGTGGTAACTTTAATGTCAAACTAATAAACTTTGACATAGTTTATGCAAGTGAGTGGCTTAAATAGCCCTTAAAAAAGCTACTTGAAATAACATATATGACACTAATTAGATCATTCCTATTTATGAAAATTTGAATATAACCCTCTATGTGATCTAAACTCATGTAACCAACATCTTCATACTCTTCTACAATGACATTCGAATTGATAAATGGTGGGGATTCCTCGAAATAATTGTTTTCTTCCTCTTCATCAATGTCACCTATACCGAGGATACTTCTTTCTCTGGTAAAATAATACACCATATTTTTCAGTAGGGTCTACAATGTAGACTTCTTTCTTAGCCAATGTAGAAAGAATGAAGGGCGTTTCACTATCACACATTAATTTTGCAAGACTGAATCCACAAGGGTATTCATTTTTTGTGTATCGTTGATTGTTGTCTAACCACTTGCATTTAAATAGGCTGAAGGTGAAACTAGAGTAGTCAAGCTTCTATATATCATGTACTTGCCCACAGTATGAAAAAAGGGCATCAATCGACGATCGATCATTGGCACTCGCGTAAAATGTAGATAACACCAAAATAGAATCACCACTATTCTTTTAATAAGATGAATTCTGATCTTCACCTTCATTCCAAAATATAAACACATTCACATCATAATCCTCATATTTGTTGATATCTTCACAAAGACCAAAAGGTAATAACTAAATAGTTTTAAACACAACATTTAGTTGTTCACATACTACTTGATCATGAAACCAATTAATAATTGTCTTACTATGCAACTACATCAATGCCCCAACCCCTTTAGAAGGAGTTTCGGCATACAATATATTAAAATGCTCATTCAAAAGGGATGGATTATGGAATATGATGCATGACATATTAGTTTGCTTGATGACGATTGTCTCTAGGTGGTGTGATCAATTTTGAGCCAACTGTTCCCTTGCCCTCAAATCTTTCTTCATATTGAGTGGCAAGAAGTTGCGTAGGTTTTACTATGGCCATACACTTCTTATCGCTCACAATGCCATGAATCATACTACACTCCCCATGTGCTGCTCAATTCATTTTGTAAAACTCCCATGTGTCTTTCAAAACGATAACATCACCTAAAAAAATTAAACATAAGAGCTTGATTTAATAAATACAATGGACTATTAGATGATCCATGCATTATGTCAAAAAAGGTGGAAAATGCATCTTAAACTTGCGTAAAGTTTCAATCGCATAGACATAAAGACAATTAAGTTTCAAAGGATAAGCTTTTTACCACATATAGTATTAAAGAACGAACATAATTCCGTCATAAACATATCTCACATGCTTTAGAAGTATCCCACTAATTGCAGTTGGTAAGAACACTTACGTCAAAACATAACAATTGTTAAATTTTGTACCCCCAGCTTCAACTCACCATTTACGGATGCAAATTATTTCATATTGGATGTGTATCCGACAAAACCTTAATGTCATACATAGACTCACAAAAGACTCACTTCTCTTCTTTGGACTGTATGTTGCAAGCTATGGGGAAATTATTTTTAACTTCTTTACTCATCTTTGTTTTCCTTGTAACTTTTTCTTTGACCCTACCTTATTATTTACACTTGGTTCATCTTCTATATTTCTTTTCTTAGTCACTTTAACATGTGTTATATTCAAAGTAATCTTGTACGACCTTGACATCCTTTGTTTTACCCAGAATAATGTGGTATAGAGTGCTAGTTAGTTAAGAAGATATATGTGCCTAAGTTTGAAATAAAAAAGATGAGAATGTTAAGGTGGGTGTGTGGATACACTAGAATGTATAATATTAGGAGCCATGTTTTGAGCGAAAAGCTAGGGGTTTCGCCATTTTCGCAAAAATACATAAAAGTGGATTGAGATAGTTTGGATATGTGCAAAGAAAGACCACATACGCACAATTGCAACGGGCGAAAAGATCACAGTTGGTCAAAAAGATAAGTCGTCCTAGTCCTAAGAAAACGTGGAAGGGGAAACTCAAGATTACATGAATGAGTTGCATCTCTCTGAAAATATGACTAGAAAATATTAGTTGGAGTCACCGTATTCACGTTAAAGACCATATATTGTTTTCTTTGACATGTTTGTTGTTTGAGCCTGTATGTTTTTTATATATTTTTTCTTTATTTTTTCCTATTTTTATACTTGTCTTACTTGTCTTTTCGTATTCTTGTCTCGTCTCATTTTATCTAAGTTTTTCTTTTGCATCTCTTCACTGAGCTCATTGTCTCACTGGTCGTAGCCTTCATTAATTATGGTAAAGTATGTCTTTTTTTCTATTCCTCCTAGAATTCTATGAATACGTTATACTGAGCATAATAATTATGATGATTGATTTAAATTCATACTATTATTAGTAGGAATATACATTACTTTTTGGTATATGGTGTGTACAAAGAAATGTATAATTTTTTAATTTGATTTTTATAACTTTTCAAAATAATCAAATCTTTTATAAGTCTTCACATATTGTTGTGTTTGAAATTTATGTAATGACATAAGATTTTTTGAATTATTTATATAAATAACTAATATAAGCTAAACTCAATATAATTTATAACTAGATAATGCCCGTATGATGCATGGTTTTATTAAATTTTCTAACATATTGTATAAACAAAAAATAAAAAAAATTACAGCTTTTAACCATCTCAAAATATCCTATACTCATTTAATATAAAGGGAAATTCTACGTGGTAACCCTGAGGTTTTGGGTTTTCCACGTGGTAACAAAAACTTCTAAAAAATCCACGCATTAACCCCGAGGTTTATGTAATTGTTCCACCGTGACCTTTTTCCACATAAAAACGTTATCAAACGTTAATTTTGAAGCTTTATGGTTGTTGTATGCCTATTTTTGCGATTCACCATTTCAAATGTCATCAGTTTCAACCTTTTTCCCCAAAACATAAACCCCAACTCTACTATTTTTCATCCAAATCATATTTTTTCCTCCAAATCCAAAGATGGTAGAGTTTGGGTTTATATTTGGAGGGAAAAAGGTTGAAACTGATGTTATTTGAAATGGTGAGTCGCATAGATAAGTGTACAACAACCTTAAAGCTTTATAATTAATGTTTCCTAACGTTTTGCTAACGTTTTATGTGCAAAAAAGGTCACGGTGGAACAATTTGGTAAATCTCAGGGTTACCATGTGGATTTTTTAAAAGTTTTGGTTATCACGTGGAAAACCCAAAACCTCAGGGTTAGCACGTGGAATTTTAACATTATAAAGATTTTATTGAAAAAAAAACTAAAATATATGATTTTCTAATATATTGACATAAAAAGTAAAAAGTCAATCAATATAGATATAGTCATAATTAGAAAGTAGAAAAATCAAAGATATAGATAAATCTAAACAAGATTACATCACACTAATCCAAGTAGTAATTAAGTTGCTTCTTAATCAATAGAATTAGATCTTTAGACATAGAAATTTGTATAGTTTATATAAAACATATTCCTTGCGAAAAGTGATAAATATTCATTAGCTCGTCTTTTATGAAACCTTCTCACGTGAAACGATTTCAAAATAAAAAGTTCATAAAGGTAAATGTAGCAGAAGCGGCAATCTCGATACGTAATTAACTCTAATGAAAATTCTTACAAAATAATACGGAAGTCTGAAAATGCCGATCTGCTAAAAGCCTTAAAAAAATGTTTATTAGAAATGAAAAATATTACATAAAAGTAGGAAAGATAAAAATACATATCGCTCGTTCCAAAAATACAAAATAATTAAAATTAAATGCGTCAAAATAATAAAACATGAAGTATATAAAAAAATTTGCAGCTAAGTCCTCAATAGCATACATAAATTGTAGTTGCGGCCTAGATCGGAATCTGAAACTAAATCCTGCAACATGCTGTCATCCATAATACAGATGACAGCCGATTAAATCTGTCAGTGCTTAACGCCGAGTATAACTCTCTATCCAGCTTAAAATACGGAGATAATATACTACACGTACAAAATAATAATTAGAATACGAACTTATAATCAATTCGCACCACTCTATACTTTTACAGTATTCTTTTACTGTTCTATACTCTTAAGTCATTAAGATACCATTCTCAACCATGGCAGAAGTAAGTTACTGCTACTTATACAATTCGGTAATCTTAATACTTAAGCAAGCTCCGTTGGTTAATACTCATAAACGTACCATGCCTCATAGCATCAATAGTAATCAATGTTATCACTAATCAACAAGCACAACAATATGACACCTGGGATATGTAAGGGTCTGGCTAGATTAGGGTCAAAGCCCTATATCTAACTCTGGTGGGAGTCGTCACCCCTTCAATACAATTATGCTCGAGCTTCTACAGGATAGGTAGCTAACCCCCTGTCTTACACCGCATTTTACGTGCTGGCCTACATGGGCATTGAGATTTTACATGTCGGTCACCTTACTATCAGGGTCATTCAATCAATACACATATAATTTCACACAAGCACATCACATTTTTACTATTACAAGTTGACTTTGACTTTGACCAACTCCGATGTTAATTTCTTTATTTAATACTACCTCCTATTCATCTAAAATGTCTCATTTACTTTTAGGACACTATTCATCTATCACTCTTAAAATGCATTTTATTATCAATCTATAAGTTAAAATATAGTTATGTGGGATCTTATTTGATTCGTTTTGATGTAAAGATTATTAATATCAACTTTTTATAATTTTTAATTGTACATAACTCGATATATTAAGGATCGAATAAGTGCATTGGATAGAGTGCATAAAGTAAATGGGACATTTTAGATGAATAGGAAGGGAGTAATATTCTACCTTAGTCCCTTTTAAGATCACTACTAAAGTTTTACTCATTAAACTTTAACTAACACTTTATATTTAATAGTTTTGTTAAACAAATTTACGCTAATAACTTAATATACTATTAATAGTCTTTAGATTAATTTCACAAGTAGCTACTAAATTTTATTTCTCTTGAAGTAAGTTTCAATAATCATTATTTCTAACTTTAAAACAAAAAAAATATTTTAATTCTTTTCACAAAAACAAATATTCTAATTATGAATCAAGTAAAACTATATTCTATGAATAAATTTTAAAAATTCAACAAATTCACCAAAAATCAATATTCCAAGTTGAATAACAAGTAAAACTTATCAAGTTCACAAAAATCAATATTCTAATTATAAAACAAATACAACTTATTATTTTACGAAATCAATTAATGTTTCCAGTTATAAAATAAGTAACACTTTATAAGCTCACAAAAACCAATACTTCTAGTTATAAAACAAGTAAAACTTGAATATTCACACAAATCCATAATTCTTGTTATAAAACAAGTAAAAAATGTATTCTTTTAATATTTTCATAAAATCAAAATTTAAAACATAATTTTAAAAAAGGCAAATTTATAATAAAAAAATCTACTTTTACATCATTTTAAATATTTTTTGTCAAATAGTCAACTAAAGAGTATTTTGTAGATACTAATTACTTAATACCACAAAAGTTACTTTTATATAAAAAACAATCTCATATATACAAGAATACACTTAACTTACAAAAAAATTTCTCAAAAATATCTTTTAACTTGCTATTTTATTATTACAAAAAAAAAATACTTGTGATAAATTAATATAGTAAATAAAACCCTTTTTGTTTTATGATAGTTGTCAAATGGCCTATGATTATTTTTAGACCTTTTTTTCACTAAAAAAAGCTTAATTTAATTTATCGTAATAAATTCTAAATTTAAATAATTCACATAATCACTAAAATAAAAACTTTTACACCATAACATAGAAACTTAATATAACTTTAAGGATCAGCTCTAATATTAAAATAAAGTATAATGACAATTTTTAACATAATCATACTTAGTAAATGTATGTTCGTAAACTAGGATACAACTATATAAACTAGTTTATAGGCAAACATAAGCATAGTAACAAAATTCAAACAAAAGAAATGTTAAATATAATAACATTTCTAATGTAACACATAAAAATAATATTTTTTTTTTGAGAACCACATAAAAATAATGCTCCCTCCTATTCAGAATGTCCCATTTAGTTTTTCACACTTGTTGAGGCAACATGTTAACCCTTAATATCTCAAATTATTCTTAATTAAAAATTATAAAAATTTGATATTAATAATTCTTGTATTGAGACGAATCAAACAAGATCCCACATGACTATGTTTTAACTTATAGATTAAGAGTAAAATACAAATTAAGAGTGATGAGTGAATAATGCCAAAAAAAATATGGGACATTTTGGCTGAATAGGAGGTATGATTTTTTTCACCATTTTTCTAAACATGTTCAAAATTACTAATTAAAATACTAAAATTACTTTAAGCATAAATATACTTAAATAATCTTAATTATAATTTCATTAAACTAACATCTCACTTAAACATACGCAACATATTTCATACTTTGCATATTATAAAATAAATATAATATAAAATTCCACATAAAGAGTAGGGTAAGAAGTTATACTATACTAACCCCAACGATTAGTACTAAGTACTAATTAAGGAGATAAGAAAATAAGATCGTCCAATAAATACTCCAAGCTTTAAGCTCCAAACTCCAAATGCTAGTAGTTCTAAGCTCCCAAAATAAATACTCAACTCCAAAAATAATGATCCTCTAAGTACCAAAAATAATGATCCTCTAAGTACCCAATATAATGACCCAAATGGTAATGATTTAAGTTAAATAAAATTGTTCTAAGCTCCATCTTCTTGAATTTCTTCAACTAATTAATATTAGAATATTAGTAATTGATATAATGAAGTGAAATTAGGAAAGAAATGAAAGAAAAGTAGGTGACTTCATTCGTTAATACTACATAACAGAATGATATATTTTGGGTGAGTTTTGTTTCAATTTTGCATGGTAGAATGTTAGAAATATAGCTAATATATAAAGAAGATATTAATGAAACAAATAATTAATATTTGGATAAAAAAAAAATCATGCCTCCATATCTTACCCTTTACCATCCAACATGATGTTAAGGGTGAAATTTGATTTCTTTTCAAACTTACTTTACTTATGTAAGTAAATAAGTAATAAAAAATATAGGTAGGTTTTTACTAACAGATTTAGGTAATTATGATTATTTTAGGTGCAAAACTAGCTTAAAACCTTAATTAAAGTTGTTAATAAAAATTTACTTGAAGTAGTTTAAAATAATTTAAATAAAAGTGTTAGAGTCATTAAAATAATCATTAACAAAATTAATTAAGAAGATAAGAATTTTTAGACGTAAAGTTTTCGTAAACCAAAAGTTAATTAAATGATTTCGAAATTTTTTTATAATAGAAAATAATAATTGAGACTTTTGTGCTAAAAGAAAAGTTTTTAGAAATAATAAAAATTTAATGTTTCATATTCGAAGTAGTTTAAGAAATCGAGCAAGTATTAGGAATTGAAAGAAAAGTAAATAATTAAAGAAGTAGAATATCAAATTGGAAATTAAATAAGAAATTAAATCAATAAATACATAGTTAGTTGGAATATAAGATTTTATAAATTAGATGAAATTACAGTTTAGTAATCGAGGATTAGGAATTAAATTGAAGAAATTAAGAATTAGTCGGAAATGATTAAAATTAGGAATTTCGAGTCTGTTACAGTAAAAGTTTTTATTATTGAGTTATCTAATCCAAGCATGAGACATGTCTCGTGGTTTGTTAGACCGTCTCATACAAAGATTTGTATATAATTTTCTAAATAATTTAACTTAAATGGTTGCTTAAAGAATCTCTACTCAAATAACTAAGCTTATTTAATTAGCTATTTCATTTGTTCTTGTTAAATTATTACAAGGTGAATTATTGTGATAATAATTCCCAAACTTGATATTTGGAAACATTCAAAGCATTCACATTAGTACATTACACATATCCAAAGATTTGCAACAAACCCAATTATAAGGAAAGTGTATTGATTGAAGTAGTCAACTTTTCAAAGATAATATTTCCAACCAATCAATTAGCAATCAAAAACCCACCTTCCTAAGTTACATATTCAATCAACACAGATAATTTTAACAACACGGACACAACACAAAATACAGTTTTACAAGTTGACCCCATTATTGACTTCCTTTCCTTTTCCTTTATAAACACTCATTTTCTCTGTTTTCTCTCAAACAACAACAATTAATCACAAAAAAGAACAAAAACCTTCAAAAGATCTAAACTTTACATCATCAAAACTGAGAAAAACTCAAAAAATGTCAGTAGTAGTATCAAATTCCCCTGTTTTTTCACCATCACAACATAAATCATTCTTTACATCATCATCTCTGTCTCCTAGATCAAGGATTTCTCCTCCTTTGAACCCATTTAAGCAGAATATTATTGGGGATGGCCCTTCAATATCTGGATCTTCACCTACTTCAACTATTTTGAAGAGGAAAAGGCCTGCAAGATTGGATATACCCATTATGAATACGGGTTTTGGCGGCCCAACTACTCCAAGAACTGTGAAGGATGCTTTTGTGGAAGATGAAAGAGATGGGTTTTACTCTGTTTGTTGTAAAAAAGGAAGGAGAGCTGTTATGGAAGATCAATTTTCTGCTGTGCTTGATATTCAGGGTGATTCTAAACAGGTAATTTCATAATTTCTTATATATTGTTTTTTTTTTTTTTTTTTTGTGGTGATTTTCATGGATTTATTAGTATTAAGAAATAGTTATTTTAGTGAAAAATACTGAGAATCGGATTTTATATCAGTCGGAAAGATTGTGACTTTATGAAAATTGATAGATTGCTGATTTGAAATTGAGGGTAATTTGGAATAGTTAATTGATTTATAGGGATTATAGTTGAAGACTCTTTATAGAAACTAATTTATGAATATTTGTTAATTTGAAATCAATTCTTGTGTTTTATAGGCTTTCTTTGGTGTTTTTGATGGTCATGGAGGAGTAAAAGCAGCAGAATTTGCAGCAAAAAACCTGAATAAAAACATTATGGCTGAATTTGCAAGGAAAGATGAGAAGAGTATGGAGGAGGCAGTTAAACAAGGCTACTTGAAAACTGATTCTGACTTTTTAGAAGAAGAATTGCACGGTGGTTCTTGTTGTGTTACAGCCTTGATCAGCAAGGGTGACCTTATTGTGTCTAATGCTGGTGATTGTCGTGCTGTTTTAAGCCGCGGTGGTGTGGCTGAGGCACTCACAACTGATCATAGACCTTCGAGGGAAGACGAGAAGGACAGAATTGAAGCCTTGGTAAGAATTCACACTCCATTAATCTCACTAGTTATAGTGATTTCAGTTCAGTATTAGTGCAACCACTTTGTTATTACACGGCTAAGGTTGCATACATTTAAATTCCGACCCCCTGAACTTGTTTAGAGTATATAACATATCCTGGGGCCTCAACGACCATCAGCTTAAACTTTTGGTTGAGTTGGTTCCTTGACACTTATTTTATCTAATTATCGATGTTTGTATGAGTGCAAAATTAAACTAATGGAAATGTGATTGTTATTCTTATAGGGCGGTTACATTGATTGTTACAATGGTGTATGGAGAATCCAAGGATCACTAGCTGTGTCGAGAGGAATCGGAGACAAGCAACTCAAACAATGGGTGATAGCTGAACCCGAAACAAGGATTCTCAAGATCAAAACCGATGATGAGTTCTTGATCCTAGCATCAGATGGCTTATGGGAAAAGGTTACTAATCAGGAAGCTGTAGATATTGCCCGGCCATTGTGCACAGGAACGAACAAAGCTCAGCCACTGATTGCGTGTAAGAAACTGGTAGATTTGTCTGCTACGCGAGGCTCGCTTGATGATGTTAGTGTGATGGTGATCCAATTGCCGCATTATATGCAGTAGAGAATTCTGATGGTATTAGATTAGTGAAGGAATTTGTAATACTTACATACTTATATAGACAACAATATTATAGATTGTTAGATAGGCGATTCTTTATTGATCTAATTACGATTCTTTTGAGGGGTTATTTGTGCCTCTTCATAGGTAGCAATAAGTTTATAATACAGTTAGAATCATTTGTTCCTCCTGGTTTATTGACTTAATTCATTGTTAGTAATCTAATAAAGAAACACAAATTCTTTTGACATAGCATACTGTGGTCGATCCTGTTTCTTTGATCTCTTGTATGTAACTTTTTCCTCATATGGCCCCATGGCCCCAGTAAGAAGGATCGAATGCATCATAGTGGAGGGCAAAAGAAGACGAGGAAGATCTAGGAGGATGTGGGAGGAGCAGATTAAAGATGACCTGCGCAAAGTCCACCTCTCTAAGGATCTGACCAGGGATAGAGCCAGCTGGCGGCGCTTATCCACGTCTTAGATTACTAGACATGTCCTCCTGACCACCGTGTGTTGCTGTTCTTTGCCTCTACTAATCGCTCTTTACCACTTCTCTTTCCATTATCGTTTGTTTAATTATTTGTATGTATTCTTTTTTGTGTATCATTCGTTAGTTGATTACTATGCATGACTAACGTGGGTATAAGTTGCAGACTTTCAAATAGTTGCAAGATCCTCTCTTTTTTAAGACCCTTTAGAGCCGGGGGACTTTCTGACCGCACACTCTCCTAATGGGTATGAGTTGCCGTATATCTTTCCTCCCCAGCCCCTAACCATACTCTGTCTATGAACGGGATACACTGGGTATGATGATGATCTGTTATATATGAATGGATTTGACCTTTCAGACCAAACTAAATCTCGTGATGAACTATTTCAATAAACGCTATATGATGAACTATCCTCAATCCTCATGTATTCATTTTTATATGTTGATTGATGTTTTCTACATGTACATTCTTTTGTCATCTATTCACATATTTATTTCAATAAATGGCTAGCTATACAAGTTATAAGGAGAGTAGTATTTCTTTCTTTAAGAATCACTTATATTGGAAAATCAATATTTTTTAAGTACAATCTCAAAATTAGATTTATAACATAGGAATATTCTATAAACGGCAAAGTATTGTTCATGACATTATTGATGTCGTAGGAAAACAATAGCTATAAAAGATCGATCTCACATACGATCAGAAAAACATCCATGCAATTCTATATTATAATGTTGTGTTGGTTCTCTTTTGCTTATCTCATCCCATATAAAAATTACTCGATGTTTACCATTTGTAATCAATCTATTCTAGTAATTAGTATTAACAAATAGTTAACGAATTTCTTCCACTTATATCTTTTAATCTATAAAAGTAAACTTAAATTTTAATTTTCAATTTAATTTACTTTCATTTTAATAAATTTTTATATACTCAATAAAATTACATGATATAACAACTTTTATCTAAAAATAATAAAATCTTAATTTTTTTTATATTATTTTATTTATCTATAATGATATCTAATATATGTGGAGAATAGAATCTTATGCCAATTGAAACAAGTCTCTCTTTCACTAGGCAAATTACCCTTTCCTCAACCTAGCAGTAATTTCAAAAAGCTATATGTCCAAATTTTCAAATGAAAAGCTAAAGGTAAACAAAAGAGTATAATAAAAGGACTAATTAAATTTCACAAAATAGATTAAAATTTAATAGTCTAAATACTTCGAATAAAGATAACATTTATGTCTTGAATCTTTACATAAATTATAAATTTCATATTTTGTTATAATTGGATCACATATATTTATTTGAAATGATAGAATTGTTTTTCCCATTAAAAACATAATAAATTGAATTTGTATTTTTATAATAATTATTTAACTAGTATATCGGTTATACATCATCATCATCCCCAATATCCCACTCAGGGCAGAGTCTAGGTGAGGTAAGTTGACAAACAATCTATACCCTTACTTTCTTTAAGGGGGGATTAGAGGAAAGTGGTCTATTTTTTACCCCTAAGACGAAAAAAGCCTTGCATAAGAGAAAAATTGAGTGATGACTGACAAATAGTGTCTAAAGAGAAAGAGAACCAAATATTATAGAGAAACAAAACTAAAAAAGAATAAAAAAAAAAACATGAACTAAAAGGAATAGGAGGGAAAAAGAGCCTATTAGCGTTCCATAACATGGATCTGCGTATCCAACTATTCTTATCCCTAGTCAGGTTCACGAAAAGGCGCATCTCACTCAAGTCGTTCTTAATTTGCTCTACCCGCGTTTTTTTAGCTCTTCCTCGACTTCTCTTACCCTCTATTATGATGCACAGGTTATACGACTATAATTATTTTAGTAGTGTATGAATACTTTGGGTATGTACATGATTACTCATGTACTCATTTTATTATTTATTTATTTATGCTAATGGTCCATTTTGTGTTGTAAATTACAAGATTATAAGTTCAACTTCAGTTACATTCTCTCGTTGTAAGAATTTCTCTACCTGGGCTTTGTCGAGCCATAGGATTTTTGTCTCATTCTCCTTTCATTCTTATAAGCGGAATACAACGATGAATTATTTGGTCATCTAATTTGAATTAGAGGCTTCGCCCGTACCGATATGGCTATGAAAGAAGCAAAAGGTTAATTTAGTTAGTTATTAGTAAGAACACGTTAAATCCTATTCCTGGCTCTAAAGTGTACAGTAAAGCCGTCAAAACAAAGTCGTATTCGTTTTGACGTACACAGTATAGTTCGTTAGAAGGAAACTACCTAGGAAACTTATTTCAAGATAAAGACAACTCACGCAACCGATATTCATTAATTTACACGGTTTTAAGAAGCTTCTCATTTGATTACTCATTAATTAATTGTATTTGTCACCACCAAATTATTCTCTTCACTATACATCAATAACGCGATTTCCCTTGGAATTCATGTTGAAAACGTATTGAACCTAGCCTTCCTTGATGTAATATAATCCTGTCCGTATCAAACAATACAATAGATCATAAGGATACATCTACATAGAAGTAGATATTTCCAAAGATATAGTGCGTGGACTATACCATATTAAATTATATGTCTAATTTTATAGAGATTGAATTGAATGAATGGGTTAATATGGGGATAATAAATTAGTTAACAATTCATTAAATAGTACTATTTGCTTCAATAAATTGTATAATACATTGAAGTAAATTCCTATTAGAAATTTTAATTGTTAGAAATTTGAAAAAAAAGTAAATTTCTAGGTTGATTATTCCTCGGTCAATTCTACTAGGAATTTACTAATGTTGCTCGTTTGACACAAAGGGGATTTTAATATGCCATAATAATTTTTAATAATAGAGATCAGATGTTTATGTTAAGTAAAATGCTAGAGTTAGAAAATTAAAAGATCTAAAACTCTTCAATTCCTATGATTTGTAATAAGGTTGTTTATTAAAACACAATAAATAACAACTTTCTAGAAATTAATATCTCATTGAAATTTGAATAATTTGCCTAACTAGTGTTGGAATGAAAAAAATTATTCATTTTGAGATTTATTGAAACTTATTTCTCAAAGTAATGTTCCAAATTCGAGTTTTGAGGTTTATGCTGCAAGCCTGCAACTATACATCAAATAAATGCAAGCAGTGTAAGAATAAAGACAAGTGACCTTAAAAAAATATTAATTCCTAAAATAATTCTTGTTAAGAAGAAAATTTACATATTTCAACTAAAAATCAGTAATCTTGCAATGATAAAGTAAAGTAACTACTGAACAAATATTATAAATTAACTCATAAGTAAAGTAAAGTAAAGTTACTAAGACTTTATTTGCAAAACAATCTTGTTTATAATTAAACATTAATATCACTCATAATGACAAGGTTGTTACAAACTATATACTAATTTGAGACTATTATTGTATTTCATAATTATATACAAATCGCTAAATTATTAAAACTGATGAATTGTTATCATTAACTCATGTTCACCTCTGTATTATTATTTTTTATTACTCTTGCATTTTTGTTAGTGGTAATTTAAAGCGTATTATAAAAATTCATAATTTGTTTGAATTAGTGTTGGCAATTGGCATTGAATTTTGGATCCGATTCGAATCGTAACCGCCTTCATTGCAAATACTATTTAGAATTTAATATTCATCAAGCGGAAGCTTCCTTTTGCCAACATAATTAAGGGGTTACTTAAAGGTCAAACCAATATCCAAGTAAAGTGCTTGAACCAGACCAAAGCAATATAACGGAAGTCTTAACTGTCCAAAATATAGGAAAATTACAACCAAATCGAAATAAGTCCAAAGTTCAAATACATCCTTAAAATAGTCCAAACCTAAACAACCCAACTAATAGTCTCTCAATTACAATAAAGAGATCTAAACAAAAGGGGAGTCATACTCCAACTCGGGTTCATCTTCCGCTCGCATATCCATTCTCCGTCGAGGTGCCATAAGGGTTTACTCTAAAAACAAAACCATTGGAAAACATACAAAGCATAGTATCAGCAAAAAAACTGAGTATAAACACACACTACAAAAAATAGTGCCAATTGTGACAATTTTTGTATGTATATCATGACACTTACAGATGTCACTAAAATATTTAGTGACACTTGCAAGAAGTGTCACAAATTAACTTGTCACAAATGAAAATATGACACCTTTAACTGTCAGAACAATGGTGACACTTGGAATTGTCACATAACTATTAATAACATTTAAAAGTGTCACGATTAGAGCTGTCATTATATAAAATAATTTTGTTAATATAATTATACATCCATGAAGAAGTAAATATACTATCATCATAATGTAAGAATATAGAGTGAAAATAAATATTAGAATAGTATATGCGCAATATAAAATTGAAAAATACTTTGTTATAACAAAATATCAAATGTAAATGTACTTCTAGATTGCAATTTAGATTTCAAAATGACAAAGTAATTTTTCATCTACAACCACCTAGTCAATATACATCAAAGGTAAAACGTATCATGTTAAACTCAATAGTATACTCCTAACAATCAAAAAATGCCTAATTTCTTCAAGCACATGATCCATTGTAATTTCCTTGGTCCATGTTTAAAGTCTGCAAAACAAAAAGAAATAATATTTTCTTTTGCAAAGTCATATAGCCAACATATCTTCAAAAAAATAAGTTATATAGCTAACAGGGCACACCTATAGATTGTTGTCATCGCAAGCTTCAGATGAACCTTCACTTCCACTTTTAGCACTGAATTACAATAACAATTTGAGTATCAATTATACGACAGAAAAAAGTTGCTTAAATAAATAATGTCTGAAATCATATGAACACAACATTAAAAATACGAAATCAAGTTGCAAATCCTGGATTATGCATCAGCCATATCTCCATACACTAAACTGTCTTTATAGGGAAGTGATCAAAGAATTTATACCGGATTTTGATATGGTATGGTGTGAATAAAGAAGTTACTAAAGTTGCAACAGTTGAATGGGAGGAGTTCTAGGAGTTTTGGAGTTGGAACACATTTAGACAAGGTACACAATAAGTGGTAGAAAACTCTCAGTTTCACAGACAATGGGAAGATGTATAAAACTCTGAGATAGTTGATGCAAATACCTTTTTACCACTATAAATGGATAATTGTGCTAATTAGTAGAAACCCTAGCACTAGGATTTGCAATAGTTGATGCAAATATTGCAAATACCCTTTTATCTCCATGACTTTGACTGTAAGGTTGAGACATAGGGTCTACTCCACTCATATATGTAGTGCTCTAACCTGTGAAACTGATAGAAGTATATAGCAATTAGGATGAGTTCATGTGCGTGATGATTCAACAATAGTATAATGACATGAATAATTAAAATCATAGCCGAAAATTTCTAGAATAAGCTAAGAATTAATTTATTTAAAATAAAATACCAGCACTCAAATTTTGTGACAGTTTCATATCTTATTACACTAATTAAACAAACCAAAAAACAAATTTACTCAACATTTAACTAATTACAAATTAAAGCATAACTTACAGTACTTAATTTATTATTTTCCAATCCCTATCATCAAGATCATCATCATCAACACTCAATAGGCTTGGTAACACTATACATCTCAACATCTTCTTCCTCTAATTCTCCTGCTACAGAACCAAACGATGTTCGTTGAATACCTAGACGAAATCACTATCTACTTACTATAATTAGTATTATATCCTTGAAATTACTACTGTTGATGACATAATTTTTTCTTCTTTTCATCATCTTCTTACTCCAATCGTTCGTATTTTCACCATTAATGGAATCAAAGGCGTAGAAAATAAAATTTAAACTTCCAGAACTACTCGTTGTCGGAGTAGCGTTGATTACTAGTTGAGATTTATATTAAATTACCACATTTCGCATGCTAAATTGACGAAAATCGGCTAAATCCTAAATCACTGTTCATATCAAATTATTTATACTAAATTTATATCACATTTCATATTGTAAGTTGATTAAAACCTAAAAACAAATTCAGCCTCAAATTATAAATTGAAACATGTATATTCAAAATTATACAAAAATTACCTACTCACAAAAGTGAAATTCAGTTAATGAGCTGTGTACGAAGAAGATGATAATGATTGAGATTTCAAATCTTGAAGGTTGAGATTTCTAAGCCTTGGAGAGAAGATGATAATGATTGAGATTTCAAATATTATCTACGTATATTCCACTTTGTGAGGATGAGTATGAAGAAGAGTATGTGAAATTTATTAATTGATGAAGAGTATGTGAAATTTAAAGAATTTGAGCAGAGACTAATATTCCAAAATTTTCACAAATTCTTTTGGGGTATAATGGAAAATAAGGTTTAGGTGGGCAATAAGTACATCATTTTAGAGTTCTGCTTTATTTGCTTCCTTTTGTTCTATAAATGTGACAATTGTAATTGTCATAATTAGTCTGTGATGGCTATAAATGTCATTAATAATTTTAGATTAGTGACACTTGGATGAATTGTCATAATTTTTTTGTCACAATCAGAATTATTTTTTGTAGTGACACTAGTGTCCGTCAAACAAGTTATTATCATTTGATAAATCATATTATCATTCAAACTTAATTCAATGGCTTAATAGTAATAATTCCAAGTTCTCATATTTCATCATAAACCATAAGATCTCAATGGATCCAAATCAATTTCAAACTCATATCATAAGTTTACATGGGTACTCTGTGAATCGTCCTGTGACTCGTTTGGTAGTCGGTCTACCGTCCGCGACATGCCCGGCAAGAGAGTACTTGGTTTCTCGGATGTACTAGCAGTGCATGATATTGGAAGATAATCTTTTGTTCCTTGATTCTCCCGAGAGGCTACAATTACCACGAGCAAACATAAAACATATTAATGACATGATGAGGAACGCATTTTTGCTATAAACAAAAAAAATATGCTGGTGGTCTGGGCATATATGTAAGTATAAGTCCATTCATGATAGCACGTAATAAAAAAAAAGTAAGGCCCATTCCACTTCGACAAAAGACCCACACCCAAGTTCCATAGCTTTGGGTTCTCTATCCCGATCATGATTTTCCTACTCCCAAAGGAGAAAGGTCTATCTTCCAATATCAATAGGCTGATTGTTTCGCTACTCTATCTTCCAAAAGGAAAGAAGATTTCTGAGAGTTATTTACTAGATCCGAAAGAGAGTACTTGGTTTCTTCCAATAACTAAAAAGTGTATCATGCCTGAATCTAACCGGGGTTCGCGGTGGTGGAGGAACTGGATCGGAAAAAAGAGGGATTCTAGTTGTAAGATATCTAATGAAACCGTCGCTGGAATTGAGATCTCATTCAAAGAGAAAGATATCAAATATCTGGAGTTTCCCTTTGTATATTATATGGATGATCCGATCCGCAAGGACCACGATTGGGAATTGTTTGATTGTCTTTCTCTGAGGAAGAGGCGAAACATAATCAACTTGAATTCGGGACAGCTTTTCGAAATCGTAGTGAAGCACTGGATTTGTTATCTCATGTCTGCTTTTCGTGAAAAAATACCAATTGAAGTGGAGAGTTTCTTCAAAGAACAAGGGGCTGGGTCAACTAGTCAATCAAATGATATTGAGCATGTTTCCCATCTCTTCTCGAGAAACAAGTGGGCTATTTCTTTGCAAAATTGTGCTCAATTTCATATGTGGCAATTCCACCAAGATTTATTCGTTAGTTGGGGGAAGAATCCGTACGAATCGGATTTTTTGAGGAACGCATCGAGAGAGAATTGGATTTGGCTAGACAATGTGTGGTTGGTAAATAAGGATCGGTTTTTTAGCAAGGTACAGAATGTATCGTCAAATATTCAATATGATTCCACAAGATCTAGTTTTGTTCAAGTAATGGATTCTAATACAAGATCCATTCGTTCTTTTTTCTCTGACAGATGGTCAGAACTTCATCTGGGTTCAAATCCTACTGAGAGGTCCACTAGAGATCAGAAATTGTTGAAGAAACAACAAGATGTTTCTTTTGCCCCTTCCAGGCGATCGGAAAATAACGAAATGGTTAATATATTCAAGATAATTAAGTATTTACAAAGTACCGTCTCAATTCATCCTATTTCATCAGATCCGGGATGTGATATGGTTCCGAAGGATGAACCGGATATGGACAGTTCCGCTAAGATTTCATTCTTGAACAAAAATTCATTTTTTTACTTATTTCATCTATTCCATGACCGAAACAGGGGGGGATACACATTACACCACGATTTTGAATCCGAAGAGAAATTTCAAGAAATGGCGGATCTATTCACTCTATCAATAACCGAGCCGGATCTGGTGTATCATAAGGGATTTGCCTTTTCTATTGATTCCTGCGGATTGGATCAAAAACAACTCTTGAATGAGGTATTTAACTCCAGGGATGAATCGAAAAAGAAATCTTTATTGGTTCTATCTCCTATTTTTTATGAAGAGAGTGAATCTTTTTATCGAAGGATCCGAAAAAATGGGTTTCGGATCTCCTGCGGGAATTATTTGGAAGATAGAAAACAAAAAAACGATACTCTGAATCATAGAACTATAAGGAAATATACGATCAACCAACATTTATCGAATTTGAAAAAGAGTCAGAAGAAATGGGTTGATCCTCTTATTTTTATTTCTCGAACCGAGAGATTCATGAATCGGGATCCTGATGCATATAGATACAAATGGTTCAATGGGAGCAAAAATTTCCAGGAACATTTGGAACATTTCGTTTCTGAGCAGAGGAGCCATTTTCAAGTAGTGTTCGATCGATTACGTATTAATCAATATTCGATTGATTGGTCTGAGGTTATCGACAAAAAAGATTTGTCTAAGTCACTTCGTTTCTTTTTGTCCAAGTCATTTCGTTTCTTTTTGTCCAAGTCACTTTCCAAGTTGCTTCTCTTTTTGTCTAACTCACTTCCTTTTTTCTTTGTGAGTTTCGGGAATATCCCTATTAATAGGTCCGAGATCCACATTTATGAATTGAAAGGTCCGAATGATCAACTCTACAATCCCTTGTTAGAATCAATAGGTCTTCAAATCGTTCATTTGAAAAAAATTGAAAGCTTTCTTATTGGATGATCATGATACTTTCCAAAAATCGAAATTCTTGATCAATGGAGGAACAATATCACCATTTTTGTTCAATAAGATACCAAAGTGGATGATTGACTCATTCCATACTAGAAATAATCGCGGGAAATCCTTTGATACCACGGATTCCTATTTCTCAATGATATCCCACGATCAAAACAATTGGTTGAATCCCGTAAAACCATTTCATAGAAGTTCATTGATATCTTCTTTTTATAAAGCAAATCGACTTCGATTCTTGAATAATCCACATCACTTCTGCTTCTATTGTAACAAAAGATTCCCTTTTTATATGGAAAAGGCCCGTATCAATAATTCTGATTTTACATATAGACAATTCCTCAATATCTTGTTCATTCACAACAAAAAATTTTCTTTGTGTGTCGGTAAAAAAAAACATGCTTTTTTGGAGAGAGATACTATTTCACCAATTGAGTCACAGGTATCTAACATATGCATACCTAACGATTTTCCAATTCGATCCGATCTATTCGTTCGTAGAACTATTTACTCGATCGCAGGCATTTCTGGAACACCTCTAACAGAGGGACAAATAGTCCATTTTGAAAGAACTTATGGTAAACCACCTCTTTCCAATATGAATCTATCTGATTCAGAAAGGAAGAACTTGCATCAGTATCTCAATCTCAATTTCGGTTTGATTTACACTCTATGTTCTGAGAAATATTTACTATCGGAAAAGAGGAAAAAACGGAGTCTTTGTCTAAAGAAATGCGTTGAGAAAGGGCAGATGTATAGAGCCTTTCAACGAGATAGTGCTTTTTCAACTCTCTCAAAATGGAATCTATTCCAAACATATATGCCATGGTTCCTTACTTCGACAGGGTACAAATATCTAAATTTTCTATTTTTAGATACTTTTTCAGACCTATTGTCAATACTAAGTAGCAATCCAAAATTTTTATCTATTCTTCATGATATTATGTACAGATCAGATATATCATGGCGAATTCTTCAGAAAATTTTGTATCTTCCACAATGGAATCTGATAAGTGAGATTTCGAGTAAGTGTTTACATAATCTTCTTCTGTACGAAAAAACGATTCATCAAAATAATGAGTCACCATTGATATGGACACATCTGGGATCGCCAAATGTTCGGGAGTTCTTCTATTCAATCCTTTTCCTTCTTCTTCTTGCTGGATATCTCGTTCGTACACATCTTCTCTTTGTTTTTCGAGCCTCTAGTGAGTTACAGACAGAGTTCGAAAAGGTCAAATCTTTGATGATTCCATCATACATGATTGAGTTGCGAAAACTTCTGGATAGGTATCCTACATCGGAACCGAATTCCTTCTGGTTAAAGAATCTCTTTTTGGTTGCTTTGGAACAATTAGGAGATTCCCTAGAAGAAATATGGGGTTCTGTTTCTGGCGACAACAGGCTATTGGGTAGTGGTCCCGCTTATGGGTTCAAATCAATACGTTCTAAGAAAAAATATTTGAATATTAATCTAATCGATATCATCGATCTCATAAGTATCATACCAAATCCCATCAATCGAATCACTTTTTCGAGAGAAATACGAGACATCTAAGTCATACAAGTAAAGAGATCTATTCATTGATAAGAAAAAGAAAAAGGGTGAACGGTGATTGGATTGATGATAAAATAGAATCCTGGGTCGCGAGCAGTGATTCGATTGATGATGAAGAAAGAGAATTCTTGGTTCAGTTCTCCACTTTAACGACAGAAAAAAGGATTGATAAAATTCTATTGAGTCTGACTCATAGTGATCATTTATCAAAGAATGACTCTGGTTATCAAATGATTGAACAACCGGGAGCAATTTACTTACGACACTTAGTTGACATTCATAAAAAGTATCTAATGAATTATGAGTTCAATACATCTTGTTTAACAGAAAGACGAGTATTCCTTGCTCATTATCAGACAATCACTTATTCACAAACCTCGTGTGGGGCTAATAGTTTTCATTTCCCATCTCATGGAAAACCCTTTTCGCTCCGATTAGCCCTATCCCCCCTCTAGAGGTATTTTAGTGATAGGTTCTATAGGAACTGGACGATCCTATTTGGTCAAATACCTAGCGACAAACTCCTATGTTCCTTTTATTACGGTATTTCTGAACAAGTTCCTGGATAACAAGCCTAAAGGTTCTCTTATTGATCTTAGTGACGATATTTATGCTAGTGCTAGTGACGATATTGATGCTAGTGACTATATTGATGCTAGTGACGATATCGATTATGACCTTGATACGGAGCTGGAGCTGCTAACTATGGATATGATGCCGGAAATAGACCCATTTTCTATCACCCTTCAATTCGAATTAGCAAAAAGCAATGTCTCCTTGCATAATATGGATTCCAAACATTCATGATCTGGATGTGAATGAGTCGAATTACTTATCCCTCGGTCTATTAGTGAACTATCTCTCCAGGGATTGTGAAAAAGGGTCTACTAGAAATATTCTTGTTATTGCTTCGACTCATATTCCGCAAAAAGTGGATCCCGCTCTAATAGCCCCGAATCAATTAAATACATGCATTAAGATACGAAGGCTTCGTATTCCACAACAACGAAAGCACTTTTTTACTCTTTCATATACTAGGGGATTTCACTTGGAAAAGAAAATGTTCCATACTAATGGATTCGGGTCCATAACCATTGGTTCCAATGTACGAGATCTTGTAGCACTTATCAATGAGGCCCTATCGATTAGTATTACACAGAAGAAATCCATTCTAGACACTAATACAATTCGATCCGCTCTTCATAGACAAACTTGGGATTTGCGATCCCAGGTAAGATCGGTTCAGGATCATGGGATCCTTTTCTATCAGATAGGAAGGGCTGTTGCACAAAATGTACTTCTAAGTAATTGCCCTATAGATCCTATATCTATCTATATGAAGAAGAAATCATGTAACGAAGGGGATTCTTATTTGTACAAATGGTACTTCGAACTTGGAACGAGCATGAAGAAATTAACGATACTTCTTTATCTTTTGAGTTGTTCTGCCGGATCGGTCGCTCAAGATCTTTGGTCTCTACCCGGACCCGATGAAAAAAAT
>JAGPNP010000025.1:45000-49523 GCA_019425755.1 Amaranthus cruentus
TAACTTACTCTATGCTTGGTGGATTTCTTCAAGTTTGGTGTCTATGAAAAGCTTTTGAAATGAAGCTTATTTTTATGGAATATTTGAGTTTATAAACATAAATTTCAGAGGTTTTAGATGGGTTTTTGAAGAAGATTTGATGAGAAAAGAAGGTGTTGTAGTAGTTGGAAGTTTGAAGGATGCTAGTATTTGTTCATGGATCAACTTGGGCGCAATGTGTTGGGTGTTTATGGCTGAATTCTTATTGAGAAAATAGAGTGTTGTTACTTCAAAGACTTGTCTCTTGCATCTTGTAATGATGCACAATCTATATTATTACAAAGAGTATTTTGGTTAGAGTGTTTTGCTTGAGTATAAATTTATTTAAGTCCTTATATGGTCATGAAAATAGATATAAATTTTTCAAGTCCATAAAATTTTCATGCCAAAAGGCGTCATTTAGTATTTATTTGGTATTTTACGTTGTCTAGCTTACGATTATTAATATCGAGTAAAAATTATTAAAGGCAATAAAATGTTCCCCAAATTTTACCAAATTTAATTACTATCCATATGTGTATATGATAAAAAAATTTAAGTCCATATGTCTTTTTTAATTATTTTTTATTTACTATTTAACAATTTTTTAAATATGCTCAGACCCCAATTTTATTTATGGGGGGTTAAGGGGCATGTTGGGGAACCCCTGCAAAGCCCCCCGATGGGGTTTTTAAAAAAAATTTTTAAACTTTCATTTACCTTTTTTTTTCTTTCATTTTGCTTTAATGTTTTGTTCTTTTGGGGTTATTCCCCAATCTTGTTCATTGCTTCCCCAAATTTTTCTGCTTTGGTTTTCTTTTCTTTTAATTTTTTGGGAGTTGATTTTTCTTTTTCCCCTTTTTTTTTATTTGTTGCCCAATGGTTTAAAAAATGTTTTTTTTTTTTCTTTGTTGTTTTCATTCCAAAATCTTTTGGCTTTGGTTTTGGGAAACCCCCGGGGGAATGTTTTCATATGCGATTAGGGGCCCAAAGGTTTTTTGGTTAATGGGGTTATTTGTTAAATCTTTTTCCCGCCACCCTTTGAGACATGGCTTTTTGGGTGCTCGGGACTTTTTTGGCCCCAAAAATTCCCCTTTTTAGGCCCTATAGCCATGCCTTCCCCCGACTTTGGGTAAGAACAAAATCAAATTTTGGGGGAAACCTCACCCCAAACCCCGGTTTTTTTTTTCGAATCTTAAACCCGGGATTTTGGGCCTTAGTTTTTTCTTCAAAACCCACCTACATACACACACTTTTTTTTCAACTTTAACTTTAATTTTCCCTTCTTTGGTTCCATCCCCAACTTTACCCTAAACGCTTTTTGTAATAGGGGTTTTAAAAATTTTTATTAACCGGGTTCTTGGGAAAAAAACGCCTTAAAAAACCCTTTCAAAAAAACGCCTTGGGAAAGGCCTTTTAGTTTTTTTCGGAATCCATTTTATTTTTAGTTTTGTTTTAAATAATTTTTTCGTCAGTTTCGCTTTTTTTGGTTTTTTAAAATCCCCCAAAGGGAAAAATTAACTCATTCCAACCCCAACCGGGTACAAAGGGCACTAGACCATCTCCCCCCATCCACGCCAATCGCCACCCAATCCACCTCCACCAATGGTCGGAATCAACCACCATTTGAACGGGCTCGGGGGGAAAGAGAGTTCCAAGTCCGGGGATACCAATGCTCCAAAACCCCCGGATAGAACAAAAAAAAAGAATGGGGGGAAAGGGAAAAACCATTTATGCGAAAGAATGTCCCCCGCTCACTCGGGCCCAAAATTGAAAAAAACCCCAAACCGGCTTTCCAACAAAAACCCCAAGGGGCCGCTGAGTTTTCCCAGGGGGCCCCCCGGGGGCAAGCCCCCTTTTCCCAAGTGCCAACCCAATCCCAACCAAAAAATTTTCCAAAAAACCCAACCACCCCTTAAAACCCCCCCCCTAACCAAAGGGGGTTTAAACCCCCAAACCCCCAATTTTGGGGGCCCCCCCCCCCCCAACAAACCCCATACTAAAGGGGACAACCCAAACCCAACAAAAGAATTTGGGGGACCCAACTCAACCTTTTTCCCAAACCCCCCCCCACCCAGCTTTTTTCCCCCCCCCAAACCCCAACCCCAACCCATCCAATCCAACCTTTCCCCCCTTTTAAAAAAACCCCTCAAAAACCCAAACCCCGGCATCTTCCTTAGGTCGAAAACTTCCTATTCAACCAAACCCCGGAGATTTGGGGGGGGGCCTCCACGGGGGAATGATTCGCAAGATAATTTTTTTGGACGAAAACTCGGGGGGGGAAAAAGGGAAAAGAAATTTTTTTGGTTTTCTAAGAAGGGGGTTTATGAAGCCGGGGAAAAAAGAGGAGAAAAAAAAAGAGAAATAGGACGGAAAATTTGAAAAGAAAAAAAAAGAGCCGGGGTTTAATTTTGGTTGGGCCCCCCCCTTTCCCTTTTCCCCCCGGGTGGGAATAAATGCAAGCCTTTTTAAACCCCTTTTTAAAGGGGTTATTTAAATGAAAACCCCGGGGCCCGAAAAACCCCCAAAAACCGCCGGGGGCGGGGCCCCCCGGGGGGCCCCCAGCAAAACCCCAAAGGGAAAAACCAACCCCAAAAAACCCCACCAACAAAAAAACCCTACACCCATCTTTTTGGGGCCCCCCAAATTTTAAAAACCCCGATATTTTCACCCCCTTTTTTTTTCCCCCCAAAAAATCCATCCAAAACCCCAAAAAAGGAAAAAAAAAAACCTGTGGGGTTTGAGGGGGTTCCAACCAAAATTTGGGTTTTTGGCCCGGGTTTTGCGGGGTTTTCGGCCCGGGGGGAAGAATCCCCACCCCCCATTCCCGGGATGTTTAAGAGCTTTTGGGGCCCTTTTTTTATTGGGCCGAAACTATTTTTTGGGTCCCGGGGGGGCGGGGTTTTATTTTCCAAGCCCGGGGCCCCCCGAAAAAAAATTTCCCCTTTGGTGGTGGATGATCCCCCCAAAGATGATAAAAAACGGGGCTCGGGATTTTTTGGGGCCCCCCCTTTTTTGATGAGGAAAATTTTGCATTTGTAATTTTTGGGGGGGAAAAACAAAAGGGTTTCTTAACCGGGGGTTTTTAAAATTTTTGAAATTTAGGGTTTTTCCCGGGGGGCCCCCACGGGGGGGTGGGCCCCCCCCCGGGAAAAAAAGAAAAGAAAAAGAATACAAAAGAGAAGTTGGCCCACCTAGCCTTGGGGGGCCCCATGTTGAGGGTTTTCCCTCCCAGACCCCGATTTTATCAGATAACCCCACCCCTTGCAAGGTGGAGGGTTTGGGGGGCACCATGTTCGAGGTATGGGGGATGCTGGGGTGAGTCCGCCTTCCCGGGCCGTATGGGTTTTTTTCCCACTTTTCATTTTTTTTGGGGGTTTTTGGTAACTTAAAAAATTTTTAAAAAAAGATTAGGGGATAACCTTCTGGTTGTTTAGATTTTTTTTTTCTCTTTAGTTCCACAATGCCATCTTTTTTGATCTTTTTGGTTTTCTTTTCGGGTTTCCCCCTCGCCCACGGGGAAGCCATTGGGGGGGTTTTTCTTTCAAAAAACTCAAAGATTTGATTTTGGAACCCATTTCCCCTTTTTTTTTTGGGCCCCATGTTTTGGTTTGTTTTTTTGCCCCCTTTGGGATGTATATTTCAAGTTTAGGTTGTATAAAAATTTTTTTCTTTATCCTTTCCAAAAAAGGTTGAGTGGGGGAGGCCCATTTTCTTTGCCGACCTTTTCCCCTATGCAACCCCGTATTTCCTTAGCTTTGGGCCCTTTTTGGGCCCCGTTCAACCCTTTCCCCAGTTTTGGGGGGAATTTTGGGGGGGTTCAGGTTTTTTGTCACCTTTTTGAGGCGATTTAATTAAATTAAAGGGTTGGCCTTTGGGCTTTGTGAGTACCCTTTAGGAGTCTAGTTGGGATTTTTTGTATTGGGTTTTTTTTCCAAAAGTTTCTTTTCTTTTAGACCAAGGATTATAAAACGTGCTTTTTAAATTTAAAACTACATAGCCAAATAAATTTTCCTTGGAATTTAAACTTTAATGAGGTTTTTTCCCTTTTTCCTTTTTTTTTTTAAAAACTTATTTAGCCTCCACTTGCCAAAGGGTTTCTTCTTACCTGAGGAAAAGTTTGGGGAATGATGGGGTTGTTGGGGTGCTACATATTTAAAAAAGGGTTTTTGGTATTATTATGTTTTTTTTTTAAGGGGCCATCCCCTTTAGCCAAAAAATTTTTTTTCTCCCCCCCCCCAAGTGCTTTCATTGTTTTATACATACACATTCTATGCTTTTTGGGGTTTCTCTTTTTTTTCAGAGAACACATCATATTTTGTGAGTTGAATATGAATAATTTTTTTCACTTGTTTTATGAGATTCCCTGTTTTGGGGGTTTTATGATTTGAATCTTTTGCTTTAGAGTTTATCAGTCATTTTTTTGGGGTTTTATATAGTGTTCATTGGTTTATCATGAGATGTCAGGGGGTTTTTTTGTTTTAAATACTTGCTATCCTCTTCTT
>JAGPNP010000277.1:0-11909 GCA_019425755.1 Amaranthus cruentus
AGGGTTTAGGGTTTCTTGATGAAGAAGATGGAAGGAATGGGTAATTGAGTTTGTGGGTTTGGGGTTCTCACGACATCACAGGGAAAAGGAAGGGGTATTGGGTTTTTGGTGGGTTTTGTGCGTGTGAGGAGGAGTGAGTTTTAATTTTATTTTATTATTACTATTATTATTATTATTATTATTATTATTATTATCCCATTAACCCATATAAATATCCACACTCCACGTGTCATTATCGAATTATTATTTATTTTTATTTATTTAGAATGCACGATTAAATTTCTCGAATGTTACAGTTAGCTAGCTATCCTGTAGAAGCTTGAGCATAAACATTGGTGGGGTGACGACCCCCACCATAGTTAGATATAGGGCTTTGGCCCTAATCTAGCCAGACCCTTACATATATCAGGTGTTATATTGTTTGTGCTTGTTGATCAGTGATAAACTTGATTACTATTGATGTTATGAGGCATGGTACGGTTATGAGTATTAACCAACTGAACTTGATTAAGGATTAAGATTACCGAATTGTATAAGTAACAGTAACGTACTTCTGCTAGGGTTGAAAATGGTATCTGAATGACTTAAAAGTATGGAACAGTAAAACAATATGGTAAAAGTATACAATGGAGTCAATTAATTATAAGTTCGTACTCTAATTATTATTTAGCAAATGTAGTGTATTATTTTCGTATTTTGAGCTGGATAGGAAGTTATGCTCGACGTTAAGTGCTGACCGATTCAATCGGCTGTCATCCGTAGTATGGATGACAACATGGGGGAAGAGTTGTAACAGACTCGAAATTCCAAATCTTAATCATATCCGACTAATTCTTATTTCCTTCAATTTAATTCTTAATTCTTGATTATTGAATTCATCCAACTTTACTTAATTCCTAACTCTTATTTCAACTAATTATCATTCCCGAATTAATTTTAAAATTTTATTTAATTAGACTCTAAATTGATTTAAAATCCGACTTAATTTTTGAATTCTTTATTAATTATTTCCTTTTACATGTCTGATTTCTTAAATTAATTTAAATATGAAACTTTATTCTTTTTTTCTAAATATTATTTTTATGAACCCAAAAGTTTTAGTTACTACTTTATACACTTCGAAAATTTCAAAATTATTTAATTAACTTACGGTTTACTAAAGCTTTACGTTTTAGATGCTTAATTCCTAATTAATTCCGTTAACTATTCTATTTCATTGAGATATTTTTCTTTGTTTCTCTCTATTTGTTATTACTTAACTCTTTCTTGTGTAGGGAGTGAGTTTGACAAACTCCTTCGAAGTCTGTCAAGTTATTTACTGAAAAAGGTCTAGCTAATGACCTAAAAGAAGCGCTAGTTGGGAGGCAACCCAACTTCGGTTTGAGTTTTTACTTTTTAATTAATGTTTCAAGTTTTAGTTTGTATTGTTGAGTAGCATGCTTGTGCTAAGCTTTTGGATGCAGGAATCAAGGTGAGTTGATTATGAAATGGTTTTGAAATGTGCGCATTAGAAAGAAAACAACAGAAACTAGTGTTGCAGAGGTCAAGAAACACATACTCGGGCGTGCTGAGGAGAAACACGAAGATAACCAAAAAAAAAAAAATCCGCCAATTTTGGGCCTGCTTGATCAAATTGAGTAACCTTTGATCATTTAAGCGGAACACAGTAAGATAGTTTATTTTACATTTTACATTAGATTTTGCACTTTTTCTCTCACTTTCTTCAAGCCATTGGTCGCATTGAGGACACTGCTCAGTTCGGCTTGGGGGAGGTGCTGAGTGTTTTGTGTATAGGTAATGATATGCTTTTCTCTTATTCCTCTTGTAGATATGCATGCTAGTAGTGGTTAGATTTCTTGTTTTTTAGTTTCTTTGGTTTGTTTGTTTGTTAGTGTCTTTGGTTATTGTCTATGTTAGCAACACTTATGCATAATCTGGATCTTTGGTTAATTTTCTTGTATACCATTTAGGGCCATAAATCTGATTTGTGTATGGTATTGTAGCGAACTTAGATTATTTTTTCTAAATTTTTGACTTACAAACCAATGAACCTTTGAATTTTCAAAACAATAGTCAAGCAGGATTTGGTTTGTGGCACCGCCTTTGGGTATTTGTGGACAGATTTTAAAACTCGTGAGTAATTATTGAGCCTCTCCGTACATTAATGTAGATTAATGAGATTGTGGATTTGTAGCGCACTAGGCATGACTTGAGAGACTTGGGCATTGTATGGATCTAGTTGCTAGTTTGGATGAGCTTATCTTTTTTCTTTGTTTCTTACCCTTTTTGTTAACCTACATTATACCCATTTTCTTTCATATCTTATTCGAGCTTTCCATTCCCTTTTATACACCTTCACTTTCACCTTCTTTCCACCTTCACCCTAACTCTTTAGCATACTATTTGGTTTGGTTGATGGAATGTTGGTTGTTGGTTCATCACACTTGGCATGAGTTTTAGCTTATTTTTGATTTTTCTTGAGGTCACCACTTATATATATATCACGGTGATATTATAATTTTAGATATGGTTGTATATATTTAGTTGGTATTATATGGCTCTTAGAGCGCTTTGGTTCACTACCCGCTTTTGGTAGTGTAGTGTTTGTTTTCCATATATACATGAAAAAAAAAAAGAAAAAGATATCAAAAACTTGTATAGAAAAATATTAGTAGTTAATCCACGCTTGACATTAACCGGAAAATATGGTTAACCAAACTCAATTTGCACCCAACCTATTACAACTCAAACCCGTCTTTAACCTAATAAGTACATGACATAATCCCACCCGATATGACTTGAAACTCGTAATTTACCTAACAAGCAATTGACATGGCCCGAAATCGACCAAACTGACAAATGGCCTAATTGATGTGATAATTGCAAATATTTACACTTATTCATATCATTTAATTCTCTTGTATGATTGTCAACGTTAGTGATTTCATGCTTATTTTGAATATTGATGTTACTTTTCTCATTTTGACAAATCATGTTGATTTTGAGTGAATTTTGATTATTTTAAGTATATTTGTTATGGCGTTAATGATGACTAAGTTTAATAGGGGGGAACTTACTTTTTTAATATTTTATTTAGGTTGAAAATTAAGGTCATAGAGAAATCCTGATATTGTACATTAATTGTTGTTCATACACTTAAAACAAGAGCATATTGTCAAATTTAGAGACAACTTTTATTAAGCTAAACATGTTAGCAATATCAAGAACGCAAATTGCTCTTGTAGAAAGCAAATAAATACACAACAAACTTTAAGTCATATAAGTGTATGTGTCAGTTTCACTATTTGATATACATTTCCTTGTTGTATTATATAATCTTATTTTAGCATAATAGAAAGAATAGTCTAATTATAACATTTGAAAAAACTTGTATAAGTCTGACCATTAAGGCGAACTTTTAATAAAACTACATTGAATATAATAAAAAGAGAAAATCATCTAGTGTTGTTAATGTAGCTTTTATCAATGATATTACAACCAAGATGGTTAAACAAAATCACCACCTCATAGCAGGTTGCTTAGAGCCTCAAAGCGAGAAAAAGTAGCCAACCCTACAATCAACATAAAAAGAACCAAGACACTTTAGATTTCATTTATAGAAAGCACCTATTTCATTTATAGAAAGCACCTAGTGACTCCACAACCAACATTAAATTTAATACACCAATGTGAAAAGAGTATACCATACCAAAACATCAAAAACGCCATAGAAAATCCTTTATTTGTTGATTTGCTCTGAAATTGCAATTTCTTTTAGTACATTAAGGTATTCTTCATTCTTCTCTTCTGGTTCGAAGCCATACATCCAATTGCTAGTTGTTACAAAAATCTCCACATTCTTGGGCAATAGTAAAGCTCTCAGTTTGCTCAAAACACGACCCCCCAAACTAAAAGAAGTTTCTGAAGCAACAGAGGTAACTGGAATGGCTAAAATATCTTTGGCCATGCGAGAAAGTATTGGAAAAGAAACACTTTGAGCTTTCCAATAGGCTAAAATATCAATATCCTCCGTATGAGATATATAGGGTAAACTAATATAATATTCCAATTCTGATGTTCCGCTCGTACATGCTGGATTAAAATTCTAACAAACAAAACATTTAGATAAAATATATCAGATATTCCATAACAAAACAATTTATAAAGTAAACATAATAAAAGAAAGTACATTAACCTGAAAAACATTGGAAAGAGAGCGAGAAAACCAACTTGAATTTTGATTTGTTGAACTTTGGATAAAAGAAGACGAGGAAGGGGAAGAGGAACAACTAGGAGTAGAATTTGAATAGACATTAAACAAATCAACAAACTCTTTGTGTATATTTCTTACCCTTTGCTGTGTCTCATCATCACAATAAAGAATTCCATACAATTTCTCTAAAAACCTAATCTTCACTAGTGGAAAAAAGCCTATTGGCTGCTGTTTTAAAGCCACCAAAGGCTGCGGTTTTGGACCCCAGCACTTGTGGTAGCAGCTGATATCTTGAAAGAAAGGCTGCGGTCAAAAAACGCAGCAGAAAAAATGGCCGCGGTTTTGCCCAAAAACCGCAGCCTTTAATGATTTTTTTTTTGGTTTTTTTTGGTTTTTAATAATAATAAAGTATAATAAAAAGTATTCAAAAAAACAATAAAGTATAATAAAAAGCTGGCTTACATCCCAGATAAAAAGCTGCAAGGACACTGAGTTAATATGGTTCAATGTCGGTTAGTGTAATTTTATTCAAAATTATATGCAGGAGTACAAGTACTACAGTACCGAAATCAATCTGCAAAATTGGATAAAAATACAATCTTCTAGCTTCAATACATCCAAATGCCTACAAGCTAATTAAATGCAGATGTTTGAGCTACCTTAGACATCAGAGAACAATGCCATTAATTCACATACAATCTTCTAGCTTCAATACATCCAAGTAGCCAATTCAAGGTCACTCATGCTGCCTTGTGATTCAGATTTCATGGAGTACTTGATCTCTATGATCTCAAGATGTGTAACCGCGGACTTGGAGAAGGCATTAATCATGTCTTTAGCTGGCTGCAGATCAACATCTTTGTCACATACACATCAAGAACAATTGAATTCACATTTTTCAATCTGTAGTTTCTAGAAAGAAAAATAATGGTTATCCCTTGTGTACAATTGAATTCACATTTAGACATTTAGACATTTAGCTCAAGAACGTTAAGCTTTTATCATGAATTTCTTGAGCAGAACAAGCACCAGTATCCTATTCCACCCATCCATAACACCCACATTTGTCCATTTGATTCTGTATCAACAATCTTTGAACTTCTTAAGTCTACAACCATTCATGCCTCGGTCAACTACACTTTCTATAACCTAATTTTTGAATAAAAATTCAATCTCAAACTGAAACCAAAATCTACATTCTGACATCAGTCAAATTAATTCCATTCGAAAAATTAAACATAACAAAATTTACTGCACTCAAAGGTGTGATCGATTAACAAAATCACTGGCATCACATCAATTAACAAAAAAGACATTGTAACAAATTTCAAAACAAAAAAACGCTCCGGAATAATCCATTATCAGACAAAAAAGAATCAAAAGATTGGAAAATAAAGAAAATTACCACGATAATCAACACCGGAGTTGAGTTTAACAACAACGGGGCGACCTCGAATGGATTTGAGAAAATCCGCTGGGGTTTTGGTGTTTCCCGATCCTTTATCACCTCCAGAACGTATCTCTTTATCTCACTGTGAAGCTCAGCTATATAAAACAACAATGCCAAAGCCAAAAAATTAGGGTTTGTCGAAGATTGATGGTAACACGTCAAAATGATTGGTAAAACGAAAATCAAAAAAACAAATTTAAAGAAACGAAAATCAGAGAAGAGCAGAAGCCATGGAAGAGAAGCTTGAAGATGGATACATACCTTTAAAAGATGCAACCCAAAAATTGAACTAGCTATTGTCGGCGCAGGTAAGAGATGGAGTTGAAGAATGAAGATGAAGAGGAATTAGGTTTTAAAGTCCGCGTTTAATAAAACCCAAAAATTGAGTTATAGGCTGCGGGCAACCCAAAAACCGCAGCCATTGTCAATTTTTTTTTTGAACTAGCTATTGGCTGCGGTTTTAAGCAAAAACCGCAGCCTATATTATTTTATTTTTTTTGAGGAAAATTTTCTATTCATTATTTGCTGCGTATTAATAAAACCGCAGCAAATGTAATTTTTTCCACTAGTGCTTGAATCGAGGATCAAGTATTACAGCAAAACTTAGAATCATCGAGTGCTCCGACCAATATTCTTCATATTTTTCGAGCATAGGTTTTGACATTGCGCGAATACCCAAACACGAATGAATGTGAGTATCTGTCAACATTTTCTCAATCGTAACATTGTTAGCTAGAAACAAATTGTAAGTAGGATAGTTGCATCCTGAAAACAGGTTAGTTATTGAGATAAATGGCAAGAAAGTCACATATTAATTCAACTTTTTCCCAGTCCTCTGTGGTAATAGTTTTCAACTCATTTCTGCTATTCTTTTCCTTAATGATAAACAAGGAAGTGGTTGATTTTCCGTCAATTGCTCTACGGATCATTGAGTAGGTAGAGTTCCATCGAGTTCGAACATCCAACATTAACTGACCTCGAAAATTTGAATTAGAATCTTTAATAGCTTGTGCAAAACTAGAAAGTCGAGGATCAGAAGAATCAATATATCTTACGACGTTACGCACCTTCTTAACAGAAGAATCAATCACCTTAAGACCCTCCTGAACTATCAAATTGAAAACATGTGCAGCACATCTTACATGAAAATATTTTCCATTGCATGGAAGGGGTGAATTAGCATGTAAGTCAGTTTTTAATTTCTCAATCATAACATTATTAGCTGATGCGTTATCAAGAGATATCGTAAAAACTTTCTTCTCAAGACCCCACTCAACTAGCATTGATTTTATAAGCTTATAGATTTCATCACCATCATGAGGTGCAGGAAAACGTCGAAAATTTAGTATTTTTGACTGAAGTTTCCAATTGTTATCCACATAATGAGCTGTAAGAGCAAAATAAGAACGCGAGGTGCATGCAGTCCAACCATCACAAGTAAAACAAATACGACTTGAAACAGAATGCAATGACTTTGTAAGAACTTCTTTGTATTCAATATGCCTAGCCATGCAATATTTAGTGATCTTATACCTTGAAATAACCTTCACTTTAGGATTCAAATAGTGATGCAATTCCCTTAGTTTTTTATGCTCAACTATACTCAAAGGGTAACTATGAAACAAAATAGCATCGACAAATAGTTTGCAATACATATCTTGATCAAAAGTTACCACTGTTTTTGGATTTTTTGCAAGAAAATTCTTATAACCCATGCAACTTTCAGTATGCCTCTTAGTGTTAGATGTGCCATAACGACCATCGGCATTGTATTGCTTTTTACAATAACTACAATAAGCAATCGTACCTCCACCTTCAGGTTGTTCAACCAATGAATAATGGTCCCAAACATGAGAATTCCTTCTCCCCATCTTTGAAATTGACTTTGTCTTCTTATTAAGAGGTTGCCCCTCAATGATTTGTGAATTTTCATCATTTAAATCCCCTTCAAACAACAAAGGAAATTATATTTATAAGATGAATAATTACTTAATTGTGAATGAAAATATGAAGCAATAATGATAATAAACAATATATGAAAACACAAACCTCTTTCCGCATGAGCATCATTTTCATTTACTAAGTCTTCTGAATAAAAGAAAATCAAATATTTTTTATTAAAAATACAAAACAATGTCATAAGCAACTTAATAGAAATAAACATAGAAAGACTTGACATTACCTCTTGCAAATGCATGATCCAATTCATAGGGATGAGTATCCATCTTTAATGTATGCATAAAACCACAATGAAATTAGTAAATGGAGATTAGACTATGACTATTAGAGAGAAAAGGACATTTAATTATAATTAGAAGCACTAAAATTCAGGAGAAAGTCAAGCATAACCCGCTCTAAAACCCTGATTCTTAGTATTCATTATTGACAGACGATGAGTGTCGATAATTATTAGGTGTGAAAGAAGCAAACAAAAATTAAAATCATAACAAACAAACCATAGTTAATTGTACGGCGATTAAACCATTTCATTCTGAACAATATACGTGTGCCTATCATGCTATTAATATGATAATACTAAAAACAATGCTATCATTATATAAAAGACAAGATTTGCAATATGGACCAAATTACTGCATTGCATTAATACGCTCAGTAAGATTTTAGGAGCTACGATGGGCTCAATTTTAAGTATTCATTACATAAACATTAACAAATTAAAATCAATATTCGATTATTATGAGTTTTAATGACACCGTAAAACAGTTAAGATGTGGTTTAGACAACACAAATCTGGTTGATGATTAAGTCTGAAAGCACAGGCAAACATGTGATTCTAATTATAAAAATGCTACAACAGTTGCTTCACATTGATATGGGCTAGTAATTTTTTTCATATAATTTATAACCGAGTTGTGTAGACTTTAGCTTTACTAACACTACAATACTCTTGATTACTCAATAGAAATTTTCAGAATTTAAAAGATTAGACTACAAATGTACAATCTTCAAATTGATAAGATCCAAAAATAATCACCACATATTATATCTCTACTAACAATACAAGAACATATAATTACAAACCATCTACTAATCTCATATTTCATACAATTTTTTACACTTTCAAATATTCTGGTAATTTAGAATGACTAACAGTAGAAAAATACTACAAATATCCTGGCAATTTAGAATGACTAATTTCACGAAACGAAGAAGATGACTAACAGTATAACTTCAAGTCATACGAATACATGTATCTTTTCGTAGCAATATTTTAACACTCACTAATTAACCATTTTTTTCGAAGGCAAAAATTAGGGTTAACTTGACAACCAAAAGAAGAAGATGAACATCAAAAAAACCTAATCATTTTTGTAGACCATTTTGCAGACCAACAAGAAGCAAATTTTCAATTTCAATTTTTAATCGGTTACTTAGAATTTACAATTATCTCTTTAAATTTTAAGGGAGAAACTTGGAACAACAAATTACAAAGAAATATCAAAATCTGCAAAAATTAGGGAGAAATCGAATACCTGTTAAGATCGAATTGTGAGAATGCATTTGATGCTTTGTGAATTGTGTGAGTATTTTTGCGGGAGAAAATTGAATAATGCTTGCAAACCATTTTCAACAGTTTGAGTAGTGAAGTTAGAAGGTGGTTTTTGAGAAGGAAGTTGGGGAATAATGGGCCTTTATGGGAAACGTGGGAGTGGGACGGTGGAATGTGTAGGTAGTTTACTAATTTGTCCTATGTCTCTTATTTTGCCTCACTTTTTATTTTAATTTATCTTTTTTATTTTATTTTATTTAGAACAATGTTTGTCACTTTTTTTAAAGTAAATTTAAAAATATTATTATTATTATTATTATTATTATTATTATTATTATTATTATTATCTTTTGGCAAATAAAAATCTTTTTCATTCACCAGAGAAAAACATAATACATCAAGGCAAGAAAAACTCGACTTTTCTTATTTGCATCACTATGGAAACGAGGCCCACCTTCTATGAAGGGTTTTCCCCGCCCGGCATTAGTCAAAAAACACAATCAAACCAAGCTACACAGCCTCTTCTTCATACCACAGTAGGAACAATATAACAGATCTGGAGGCAGCAACTCAAACAGCATTCCTCCATATGGACCCTCAATATATAGCAAATCTGGTGAGTAGTTGTCCATAAACCAACAGATCACAACAAACAAACCAAGAGCAACCTTAATGTAATACAGCAACAGCATAGCACAGTCAGCCATCAAAGGAATGCAACAATGACACGATGCACTGTGCAACATCAGACCGATCGACCATCAAGTAATCACGCAAACCGCGGCATTGACCGCGGTTCAGCGGCGCTCTCATTAGAAGAGCAGTAGCACCTCCATGAAATTCGAGGGATCTCTGTGTAGGCAGCATCAATAGAACCTCTAAGAAGGTTGAACAGCATCATGTGCACCAACTTCAATTCAACACAGCATCTTGAAATAGAGCAGTAGCACCTCCATGAAATTCGAGGGATCTCTGTGTAGGCAGCATCAATAGAACCTCTAAGATACCAAAACAGCAACCAAATGGAGCACCAACAAAACAACACTGAATTTGCAAACAGCAGTATACGTTTTTGCAACATCAGCTCGAAAAAATTAATCGGCGAGGTCAGAGTATACAAATCGAACGCGGTCGGCGACGATCGCCGATCACGCAATCAAGCTCGAACACTGGGCAGCTTCTTACAGCACCGCATCTCTCCAACCAACAGCACCCTCTCAAAATGTGATAACATCACACTGGGCAGCTTCTTACAGCACCACAATGCAACACATCAGCACCAAACACCTTGAAATCAACATCAGCAAACAATAACAACTCTCAACAAAAACAGAACATCATCTATCCACCAAATAGAAGCAAAATCTAGCCCCAAGTGATCCTAGATCATGCCAACCACAGAAGTAGGAGATCAAACACAGTGCATCCATATCGCTTCATTTCTACATTTCTAGATATGATAAATAGTCGAGGCATAGATAGAAAATCTGCGACTAATTTCACGTTGAATCATGCCAACCACAGAAGTAGGAGATCAAACACAGTGCATCCATATCGCTTCATTTCTACATTTCCAGATATGATAAATAGTCGAGGCATAGATAGCAATTATCACCTGTTGCTTAGAGCGGGAAAGACCATTTATCCGAAAATTCATGCGCTCAAAAGATTTCAAAGCTATGCCAGTCCATCTTTTGATTTCCGCTAGGCACAACAGACTAAATGGGCACTCAAAGAAAAGATGAGAGTGGGTTTCCGAACGCTCACCACAAAGAGGGCATAAATCATCATCCACAACTCCAAGACGTAAGAGTTTGTCCTTTGTTTTCAATCCATTTTTGGCTGCTAACCAACAAATAAATCTAGCTTTGGGTATGGATAGCCGGTTCCGAATAAGATGCCGCCAGCGAACCTTCGGTCTGGTCTCCAAGCTAGATTCATAGACCTCCTTAATTGAATAAATATCTTGACATATCCAATGCCTCAAAGCTTCAGTTACATGACAAAGCTTCTTGATAGTCCAGCTGGCTGTAATCGGGGCATTGAATATCACCCATCTTGCGCCTTTAGTACAGACACCGTGAACCCACTTAACCCAAAGGGTTTCCCTCATCATCTGAATATGCCACGCTATTTTCCCAATTGCAGCCTGATTCCAGATATGAACGTTTTGAATACCAAGGCGCCCGACCTTTTTTGAGGTGCATACATCGTTCCAATTGATATTATTATTATTATTATTATTATTATTATTATTATTATTATTATTATTATTATTATTATTATTGACTTTGTCTCTAGTCTTATGAGCTTTTAACAAAAAGACTAATAAAAAAAGCATACTGAATTATAAAAGTGGATATTTATAAACAAAATAAAATATGTAAAAGCTAAATTGGTGGTATCATATAAGGTAAAAGAATTGCTAGTTTATATTGTGTAAGTTTGTCTAGCTGAACCAAGTTTAGTTTAGGAAAAATATATGTTTAATTCAACTTCAAAATTTTTAAATTGAAATTCAGATATCACAAATAATGTTCGTAAAAATAGTTTAATTGAAAACAAAATTCAAGTCTAGTTTAGCTAAAGATAAGTTTGATTCAATGAATTAAGTTTACTTTAGGTAAAATAAGTTGATTGGGTTTAATTAAGTTTGTTTTGTAACACCCATAAGCGGACCGGGTGACTATTGATTAGGTGGAATAAAATTTAGTTTAAAATAAATAAGTTTGATT
>JAGPNP010000278.1:0-11486 GCA_019425755.1 Amaranthus cruentus
TTTGGGGTTTGTAGGCCCTCAGTCTTGGGGGTTTTGTCAGAGCTTTCCCCAGGCGAAAAAAAGAGGGGGATGTGGATGCTGCCCCCCGGAGCGCCGTGCTGGCCTTTTCCCACTGCGCGCCCATTTTCCGCAATGATTTGGGGGCAAACTACGGGCCCCTTTTTTTCGTACAACGGGGGTTTTTTGAGGGGCCATAACCCGCATCCCGATAAGGTTTAAAAGCCCTTTAGATTACCGCATTCGGTCGTCGGGGTTTAAAATTTAAAAGCAAAGGTGATTTAAAAAAAGTGCCCCCGGTTGCCAGCCCGGGGAGGGGTCTTGCGCATCATAGAAATTTTTCCCCCATTCAAAGGGAAAGACGTCCTGGGTACATACATCATCGGCGCCCCGTCGGGGGGTGCACGTCCCGGAAAAGGGGGTTTTGGCTACCAAAACCCGCGGGTACCGAAAATGATAAGTTAAATCCGCACTCATTTTCCGGGGAACCCCCAAAAAATTCTCCCCCCAAAAACATTTTCCACAAATTGGGGTTTGGGGCTTTTTTGGACCGGCGGTGGGGTGGTAGGGGAAAGGCGCTTGCCCCCCCGGGGATGAAAAGGGGTGGGAAGAAAGTCATCATCGCTGGTCGCACAGAGTAAAGGGGGGGGCCAAAAAAGAGATCGGAGCAACGGCTTTTTTGCTTCCCCCTTTGATACGGATTCAAATCTACCCCGGGTTTTTCCCCCAAGAAGCTGATATCCGAACCGGGGACCTCTTTTTCGCCAACAATGCTTGTGCAGCGGCCACTGACGTCAACGAAAGGGCCCCCAGGGAATTTGGGGCAGCAAGGCTGCCAAAAGGAAATCGATATCAATATCCGTGGACCCATGCACCTTGCACTTAATCTGCTCTCACATTTCAAAACTAAGCCAATGGCACTGGTGGCCAATGTATCTTCCGTTCTTTGGTTCGGGCCTTCTCCCCTCCTTAAGGGTTTCCCTTTCAAACTCTTCGTGGGGGAAATACTGACCCCCCTTTTAAACCCCGATTTAGCCCCCGTGTAAAACGGTAGAAACAGGGGTTTCCCCTGGGGCAATAAAAACCCCAAGGCCCACAAAAATTTTTAAAAAACCGGTCATCGGGGTTTAACCCCCCACTGTGGCAACAGACTTACATCGTGAGAGAAAGGACCCAGATGACAAAAAGAAAGAGAAGAACAAAGCTGCCTTGAGCGTGGAAGAGTTCATCGAAAAAGTTTGGGGAAGGGGGGAAGGGGAAGGGGGGACGAGATTTTTTCCGCCGGCCCTGCAAATAAGAGGTTTGGTCGGGAGGAACGGGGCCTATCTTCCACGACATGGAAAAATAGTCGCCCCCAAAAAATTAAAATCGATTTATACTTGGGGTTTTTACACCTCGGTGGGGGTTTAAAAACGACGGGTAAGACCACGGGACATGATGCCCCATGATTACCCCCCAAAACATGCACGGCAGAAAGCCCACTTGACCTTGCTAACGCAGGTGTTGGTGCTTGGTTTTCATTGGTAACGAGAGGCCCTACCGATCTTCGGTCTTCGTAACAGGATTGGAAAGTATATACAAACGAATCAGGCGAACATATTCCGTCATGTTCTCGACACCTTTTTCACCCAGACCCCAAACCATTTCATGTCCTCCCTTCGTGTAGGGGGCACATTTTTCCACGTTCAACGCGCTGTATCCTACAAGTTTGGTTCCATCTCCATACACCATTTGTGTATCCCCCGCCTGGGGGTGTTCCCCCGTTTTTTGGGGGCGAAAACCCAACAGTCCGCTCCCCCCCCAAGTTCCCCCGCCCAAGTTTGGAATCTTGACCGGGAAAAAAACGGTCCCGGGCCTGCCCAAGGAGGGGGGGGTGCCAGTGTAGCCTGGGTACATTTTGGCCTTGACTTGCGCCACCCATTTCCCCCTTGCGTCTTGATAACTTGGCCGTTTGCGCATCGCGGGTCTGCAGTGCTTGGGGTGGCCGGGGCTCCTGTTTCACACCCCCCCCGCGACACCAGAAAGTTTTATCCTGCAGCGATGACATCGGGGGGTCGCCATCATGACGTTGGTCATCATACACCGGGGGCCCCTTTTCCCGTGACAAAGCCTTTTCCGGGTCGGCACCGTACTTTTTGATGGTGTACTGGATCATTTGTTTGGGTTTTGGGTTTTCACCGCCGGAAAAGGAGAGGGCCCCTTTGGGGGTGTTGATTCCCCAAAAGTTTTGGGGCCTTCTTGGTGGAGGGGGGGATTTTGATAAACCCCCTTTTTGCTCTTTTTGGGTGTTGTTTTTTTGTGGATTGAGGGGTTCCCCCAAAAACCCCGCAGTAGTGCAGCTATCGATAGGTTACCCCAAACCTTGTTAGGTAAACCGGAAAAAGGGATAAAAGCACGAAAGGGCCCGAATGTGCGGGCTTGGTCGCAAGTTTGCAGGAACATAGATGTTCATTTGGGGTTGGAAGGGGGGTTTGGTTTTTTCCGCCTTTAGCACAGTAAGGGCGGGTTGGGGGAGTTGCGAAAAAAAGCAAAAATGCTCCCCCGGGGGCCCCAAAAATTGGGGGAAGTGCTCTTGTTTTTCCGTGCGAGTTCGAAGGGGAAGGGGGTCCCCAAGGGCCCACCTTTTTTTATAGACCTGCTATGCTCGTAGGGGGGAAAATTCATTTTGCGCGAAAAAAGAGGTTTTCCCCGTGGTTTTCTACCCCCCCGGGGAACCTGGCATAGTGTCAATTTCCAAAAATTTCCCCAATCGGGGGCCGGCCTGGAAATCCATATATAAAGGTAGTTCTTGTTTCAAACATTTTCCCCCCCAACCCCCAAAGAAAAAGGATCACTGCTTTCCCGGGGCGATTTTTTTGAGGTTTGTGCCTACTGAGGTTAGATATCGGGGGGAAATCTTTTGGACTTGCTGTAGGGGACCGGGGGCCCCCGGATGTTTCCCCCGGGTGAAGCCCCCAAAAAAAAATTAACCTACTACCGATGCTAGTTGCGTGCACCCCCTTTTTACGCCCCGTCACTTTTTTTTGTTTTATTGGGGAGTTGCCGTTCTTTTTACCGTGCAAAAAGATTTTACTGTTTTTCTGCCAGCATCGTATGTAAAAAATTGAAACATGTCGATCAATGACATACAAGAAAAAACTCCCCCAACGCACATTTTTAAAAATAATATTTTCCCCAAAGTTCGTCTATTATGCTAACATGGGCGTAAATTCTTTGGGTTCTCTCCTGGCCTCTACAAGTTTGGGTGCCCCCTTGGGGGCCCTTTTTTTTGAAGGGAACCCAAAGTATCCCTTCTCACTTTGGGGGGGAAGGTTCCGGTCTGGGTTGAGTTAAAAGCCCTTCTCTATCCAAAAAAGAGGGGGGGGGCTGATGAATTTTTTTTCCCAAAAACCGCACAACGTCACGGTCCTTGTGCCCCCTCGACCAGCTTCCCCTTTTAGCCTTGAGTCCACCAGCGATGAGTAGTTTTCCCGGGGAGAAAAGGGCAGGGGGAAAAGGGGCCGGCCCCCTCAACATCGGCGTTACCCCCCCCCGGGGGCCCCAACAAGGTGAAGGAGGCCAGGTTGAAGCCCCCAGCCCCCAAGGAGGGGGAAACCCGGGGAAGAGGGCCTTTCCCCTTTTTCATGCCCGGAAAAATTTAAAAAGGGACAAAACCGGACCCCCTTTTTGTCCGCCCAAAACGGTTCCCCGAAACAGCTTGAGTAACCTCGACGGCAACCTGGAGCGGTTCTCCCAGAAGCCCCGTAGGAATCTGTGCTTTTTGTTGCAAGTATCCTGCGGAAGGGGATCGATGAGGTCCCCGTTGGGGGTGAATCTCAAAAAGTCAGCGGCTTGGCGTTCTTAGCTGCGCGATCAGGGCCAAATCGGGGTTTTTTTACCAATTTTAATTGGGGCCCCGATTGGAAATAGTTGCTTTGTGTGAAAAGTTCCTCAGCGCCCCAAACCGGGAAATTGGCGGCCGGGCGGGATTTCGTGGTTGGTTAACACGGAAACGGGGAAAAGGCGCCATAGCAATGCGGTTCTTGGGGGTCCATGGGCCCCCCCTTGAGTGGCTGGGGGGGTTTAAACGGACATCTTGGGTTGTGTGTGTTTGATTTGGGGGGAAGGTTTAAAACCCCGGACATGTGAGAAAAATTGGACAATAGGAATCCCCCTTTTGGAAATTTTAGTACTGAGGACGAAAAAGGCATCAATATACCTATATACGCCTCATCCCCCCAAAAAAATCCTGTCGATGGTTTGAAATCATCGTTGGGTTTTTCCCCAAAAATGCCGGTAAACTCCCCCTAGAACTTTCCCCTTATTCTACACCGGTGTAACCCTGATGTGCATGGTCCAAAAGGCCCTTAGCTATAGACGGCAAGGAACGCCGGGAATCAAGATACGTAGCCGCTGAAAGCGAGATGGTACCTGAGCTTGGCAGGGCATGAAAAATCCCCCCCCGGGAGTGGCGGTAACCCCAAAAAATTTTGGGGGGTAATCTACATTTGTCAGAATAGTCCCGGGGGAAACCGAAAAACTCTCCCAACATAAAAAAAGTCGGATGAAGAGATAGATACGTGAGGGACAAGATGAGAAGCCTTTTGGGAAACCATAGAAGAGCAATTTCTTCCCCCAAACCGGAATTTTAGAAAAATGTGGACTTTAAACCCCCACTCCCCCCTTTAAGAGCTTTTTTCCCCCACGGGTTTTTCTTCCAAATCAGCATCCCCGAGCCATTGGTTCCCCCCTTTACCCCCCCTTCAATCTTGCCCATATCATCCTTTACCCTTCCCCAAACAGGGGATCGTATGCTAGAGCAGCGTCCAATGCTCCGTTGAATCAGCTCCTCGCCTTGGCCGTCTTACAGCGTCGTAGGCCCCAAAAACAACCTCGATGTTTTTTGATGCTTTTTCCGCAGTAACGATCAGGTCAAGGATATATCATTTTCCTAGCCATGCCAGCCCCAGCTCCCATGTGGGGGGTCGTCCGTGTGCCCTATCACCCAGGAACACTTACGGTTTTGGGGGATGCATTTTTTTGGGGGTGAAAAGGGCCCATTTTGAGGGGGGGATGGTATTTGGCAATGAGATCGATGAGCGGGTAAAGTCTCTAAAAATTTTTTCGAACCTCGTCCCCATTTGTCGTTTTTCCCAAACGTCCTGACCCCAAAAACTGGGGGGAAAGGGTTGGGGGTGGGGGTGGGAAAAAGTTGGGGAAATTGACCATGCTCGACAGGATATGTTACGATGTATCCTCCAGCCACAGTACAGCTGGCTGTTCAAGCCATCTTTTCCCCCAAATGCCCCTTAAAATTTTTCCCTTACCCCCTTACCCTATTTTTGGGAAATTCCGGTTTTGGTTTTCGGGGGCCACATAAAAAACCCCCAAAAACCATTTTTTAAAGCCGTCACACCAAAAAGACTGCGCTAGCTAGTAAAATCGTCCCGTCGGTAAATGTTGGCTTGGGGGCCCCCCTCACCCACTTTTCGACACTTTGGGGAAACCTTGCTGAAGTTTTTTTGTCCGTAAAATGGGGGCAAAATCCATCCCAAAAAAAACGCGCTCGGTTTTGGTTTTTATAGGGGGGAAAATTTTTGGGACGTATTCCCATGCAGCCCCTACAAGGACACTTCCCCGCATCCGAAGCCGGGGTTTGGGGGCCCCCCGTGGTTTATAGGGGGTCGTTCTGATGGAACGCGGGGGTCCCCCCAGATCCGGGTTTTGTTCCATCCATACCCCATCTAATCGTGTTAAAAATATCATCCCGCTCAGGATCTGTTGAAAGTTGCATGTTTCATGAAGCCTTCCAGCAAAAAGAGGGTCGATCGGGGAAAGCAAAACGTGGCGTTGGCGCCAAAGTGACACCAGCGCCCCATCTCTGAGAAAAGGTGGGGGAAAATTCGTAGATTTTACCTTGACACCCAAGTCTGAGGGGGCCGATTGCAAGGGCAAGGGCCCCAAGACCGCCACCGACAATTGCTATCGGAAAAAAGCCCAGGTTTTTCTAAAGTAGTCTTGGTCAATCCGTTCCGGGCGACATTTTGTCTTGATCAAGTCCCCCCTGGGGGTCCTCAATATCCGGTTGTGCTTTCGAAGGGGAACTTTTTGGGGGTTTTTTGAATACGTGCCGGGGATTATTGTCGAAAAACCGGGGGTGCGGATAATGCGAGCTGATGTCCCCATGTATTTGACATCGCGCGGGGAAAAAGCCCTCACGGAAAAATCCTAAAGGGATGGTATCCCCGGCTGGGGGGAAGAGATAAAAAAGCGGGGAAACTAGGAAGGGGAACCCCGGGCGCTGTTTTTTTGGTGTTTGGGGGTTCCCCATCTACAAAAAAAGCGCCTACGTTAATCTTTTTGGGGCCCCAAAGACAGCAATGCATGTTCCAGAACAAAAAACCCCTACCTGCCTAATTCATTTCAACCCCCGTTTCTCTTACAGCTCGTTTTTGCGCCGGCGCAGCCTTCTGTACGTCGACCCAAAAAGGGCAGGGTACCTACTTCCATTCGGTATAAAATTTTTTCCTTTTTGGAGATCTTCCATTTTCCTTATCCCTCCGCACGGCCAAATCCCTGGGCTTTTTCCCCGTTCCAAACCCCGGCCCCCGTTCCCCCCTTGGGGACCTTTTTCCCCGGCCGCCCGGCCCCCCTTCCGTCGGCAGGAACCTTTTCACCACGGTGATGGATTCAATGGGGTGCTTTCCCATCCAAAAGTGTGACCCCCCCCCTTCTTGGGTTTTCGGGTGGTCTTTAAAAGGGAAAGGGGAGTGCCAAAAGTTTTTCCCGGGTCGGTGGATGTGAAAACCGGCTCTCGGGGCGCAAAAGGTAGAGTCTGGGCCGTAGTTTTGGGGGGGGTCTTCCCCGTGCTTTAAAAAATTCCCCCGGCCCCCCGATTTCCCCCTTCCCCTTGCAGATCTGGCCCCCGACTTGGCGGGGGGAAGGGCCCTTTGGGGTTCAGGGGGCCAGTGGGGGGGGTCTGCAAGGATACCGTTCCCCGATGAGCATGACGCGCAAGTCGCGAAGCTTGCTGTCCAAAACCCGCCACGGATAGAGTCGGGGGGGGATTCCAAAATTTTTACTGCGGGGATGGCAGTGAAAAAATTTGGGAGGGAAATTTTGAAATTTAACCTTATTTTTAAACCCCATCGGGAACTCTTGAATCCCCAAAATTCCTCACCCGGGTAGTTTGGGGCCCCAGGAGTTTAATTTTTGAAGGGGTTTTTTAAGCCTTTTGTCTGGGGGTTTGGGCCCTGAAATTGGGAACCATTTTTTGGAAAGGCCCCAAGGCCACCCCCCTTTGAATTTGGGCCCCCCCCTTCCCGGGGGCCTTTTAGGCCCCCAAAGGGGATTTTCCCGAATCCCCTTTTCCCACCAGCCTCCCCCAGCCCTTCCTTTTTCCCTTAAAGTCAGGGGCCCTTTTTCCCCGCCTCCCGTTTTCCCCTTTTTACCGATGGTCGCACATTTTTTTTTCCTGGGCCCCTCCCCCCTCATATTTTGGCCCCCCACAGCATAGTTCGAGTCGCATGCCCCCGTTCACGTTTTGGAAAGGGGGAAGTAGCTCGGCCTTTGGCCTTTGTTCTTTCGGTAAAAAACCCGGCAGAGCCGGGGGAAACGTCTTTCCCTTGGGGAACCCAAAAAGGGTGCGGTGGGGGGAAAGGGGGAGGGAGGGGGATGGTTTTGGGGGGGCCCCCGGCCCCCGGGGCAGTCCGTGGGGGTCGTTCAAGCGTGCAATGGGGGGAATTTTTTGGCCCCAATTGAATCGGAATGTCTCGGGGTCCTTGTAGTACTTTTAATCACTGGCTGTCAGCTGTGTCAGCCCGGGTCTGGAAGTTTCCACGAGCCTTTTAAAATGCAACATACACCCCACCAACACCCGCGGGGCCCGGGGAATTGGCGCCCGGGGTCTGCGGTGCCGGCTAAGAGGGGGGTTTTAAATGCTAAAAGAAGACACGTGCTTTCCCTTTTTTAAAATGGAGGAAATTTTGGGCCGGGGGGCTCCCGCCTAAATGCCAACATCGACATAGTTCCCCGGGGCCGGGGGCCCGCAACCCCGGCTATCTCCCCCCCCCCCCCGCCTCCCCCCAAAGTCAACTTCCACAACGGATGATGCCATCCTGAGGGGTAATGACATTTTTCTATCACCCCTCCCCAACAAGGGAAAATTTTTGCCGTCTTCTTTTTTTCCAAATAGAAGGGGAACCCCCCGCTTACAAAGAGGGTTTGTTGCATAAACCGGGGATACCGACCCCTTCTGGGCATCAAAAAACAACGGGCCCCAGCCCCTGCCCCCCAAACAAAATTTCCCCTCTTTGGATTAAAACAAATTTGGACCCCACCAATATCGGCCCGGGATCGGGCAAAAATGGGCGGGCCCCCGGGCGGGTTCGGGAAACGCTTTCACCAGTCTCATTCTTCTTTTTTAGTCTCAAAACAAGATCATGCCCCGAAGGCCGAGCTCCCTTTTCCCAACCCCCTTGTCGTTTGTATATATACGAATCGCGGGGCATGGATTATGTGAAAAGTTTTCCCAACGTGATTTCCCACCCTTTTTTACACACCCATTCTTCTCCCCCGAAAACCTAGTCTGTATCATTTCTGGCCCAGGTTTCTAACGTGATAAAATACGCTGATGGGGAAAAAGGGTTGGGGTGATGGTTCTTTCGATGATCCCCCCAAAAGGGGTTGTACCTTTGCTCGGCCCGCCCCCAATCCCCCCCCATCTGCAGAAATAAAAAACGATCAAGACTACCTTTTTGATCAGGGGCATGGTCAACACCGGCACCTGCAGCCTTCCACCCGAATCGGGAAAAAAACCGGGGGCCCCATCGAAAGCCGCTTATTTACACTCTTAGTTTCCGCGGGGGGAAACAGCACGGCCCGGGCCCCCCGGTTTTAAAAGGACCAAAAGAAAGTGTTCACCCCCAACCAGCGCCCCCAAAAAGGAAGATTACGGGGAATTATAAAATTCTACCAAGCAACCCCCAGAAAGTTACAGGGGCCCCTTTTTTTGAACACCTTCATTGGCCATCCTTGCATGATCATACCCAAAAAGCCCAAAGCCCCAACTGGTAGTCCCCCCAACTTTTGGGGGGAATATATGGAATCGGTGATTCAGGGGGCCCGATATTTTCCAGGGGAAGGGGATGATGGGGAACCCCCCACTGTCAACCCACCTGCTCGCAAAAGGGGGTTGGGATGGCCCCCCTTTTTGATAAAACCCCATTTCGACACAAAACCCTTTTCCCCCGATTACGGTCCCCCCCAACTTTTCCGGGGGAAAAGGGGACGCATCTTGGCATCTTACCAGTCCAAGTCCTCCCAGGTTTCCCCAGTCCAAAACCAAAAAGGGAAAAAGAGCTTGGCTGTAAGCAAGTCCTCTGGAGGAGTTGGGGGGGATTCAAAAACCGTATTCCGCAGAATAAAATCGGTGGCTTTTCCCCCAGGGGAACCCCGTAAATTTTGTCGACATCCGGGAAGCGCGAAGGTCAGAGTATCCCGGGGAGCAGGGTGGGGAAGAGAGCCAACCCGGGGCCTTGTTTTTTGGGGTCCCATTTGCCTGTTTGATTCAGCCTCTGGTTCCCACGTATCCCCCGCCCTTTCCCCCGATTTTTCCGTCAGTATTATCCCCCAAAACAGACTTAGAGGGTTTTTTTCCCCAAGGGAAAATGGAGCTCTTTCTCCAGCATATGGCAGGCTATCGTACTCATCTCCCCCCCCCCCCCGAGTTTTTTCCTTTTTCCATTGGGGGGAAAATTCCCCAACAGCGATAATGCCATGAAAAAATATTGAGTACACAAAAAGGAAACCCATGGCAAAGGGGCTGGTCAACGACCACAAGCGGAGGCTGACGCGGAAATGGGGGGAAACCCCCCACAGACTATGGTTTTGGCCGGGGTTGGTTCAAGCAAGCGTTACTGGGCTTTTCTCATGGGCATCCACCCCCCTCGCCATTTCCCGGGGAAAACGAGCCTATCACAACAAGTAAACAACACCAGAAAAATGTCAGACGTTTTCCCAACAGTCCCGGGGGAAAAAAAGGGGGTTCCCGGAATTTTCGGGGAGCCGCCCCCAAAAGGGGTGTGTCGCGTACTCCACCCCCAGGCTCAACAGCGGCTCTATTCAGAACCCATCCCGGGGCCCAAAACCTTTTCCCCGGGCTCCCCCGGGGGAAAGGCGCCTCTGGCACGATTAAAAAAGAGGGGGGAAAAAAAAAGCTGCAGTCGAGCGGTTCCCAGCCATGTCCTCTCAGAGAATTGGAAGACTGCCCCCAACCTTGGGGGAAAATTTTACACTTCACTCGAACGATGAAAATCATTTTGGCCAGTCCCCAACCTGGGTTTCCCCGAAATCAAGAACCTGGGTTCATGGGGATCTTCCCCCCCAACCCCTTTTTTCAAGCCAATCTGAGAGACGAGAAATTCGTCTGGCGTTGTGCCTTCGGGGACGAAAAAGGGTCACTATTTAAAAGCTGGAGACCGCAAATCTTGTGGGGGTGCAACACCGCTCTTAGCGATAACGTCCGTGTTGTCCCCCGATGGACTTTTACATGCCTCCGGAGGACCTTTTACTTCCCAACCCCCCCAAGGTATGCGCTGGAAACCTTTCCCCAAACAATTAAGCCAACCTCGTAAATGCGGCTTCTCTTCCCATGATGCTGTTTTGGAAAAAAGCTTACTGGGAAAAATATTTTAAATTTGGTGCGTCGGAAGAAGAAGCTCAAAAAAGGGGTTTTTTACGCAGTAAAACCCAAACATCAAACCGAAGGGGCTTTAAAAACCCCCCCGAACCGACCCCCCCAATCAGAGGGGCCGATCTTGGCCCCCCCCCCCAACAGTTCGACCACGATGGAGCATGGGCAAGGGATTCCCCTGGTTACTACTGGGAAAAGCGAAAGTCAAAAAAAGGAACATGCCCGGGGGTTTATGTCAACCACGGGGTTGGGGGTTTTCCCAAAAGGGGAAGGAAAAAATTTCCGGGGTGCGGACCCCCCCGGGGAAAAGGCTGGCAAGATAAAAAAAATGGATTTCTATCTCCCATCGGGGGTCTTTTTCCCAAAAAGCACCTGGTTTATCAAAATTTTAAACCTCGTGCCCGGTCTTTAGCAAATCCACCGCCACGAAAGAGAACTTACCCACAATCAAAATGTGTGCCAAAAATATACCCCTTTGTCTTTTTGCCAACGGATACGAAGAGAAAGAAGCTTTGCGGCTTGCGGTAAAAGAGTCGGGGAGTGAGCTGGACGAAATAGGGGGAAGATGGGGAAAGGAATGACAAGCAAAAGGGGGAAAACAAGCCCCCCAGGCATTGGGAAAGCCGAAAACCCCAAGGGGCTGGGGAAAGGGGTTTTGTCAACCGGGTTTTTAAATCGAAGAAAAAGGGCCCCAAAAACCCCCGCAACTCTCGAGGGGGCTGTACCAGGCTCTCGTCCCAAAAAAAGGGGAACGCGAACGGGCCCCCAGCGAAGAAGAGACCTATGGTGTTGCTGTCGATCAGGAATTGGGAAACTT
>JAGPNP010000279.1:0-11424 GCA_019425755.1 Amaranthus cruentus
AATAATAATAATAAATATGCGGGTAATGTAAATTTTAATTTTAAAAAAAATATATATGGAAAATTTTATATATATATATATATATGGCCAAAAATTTTAAAAAAAAAAAAATTATATTATTTTTTATATATATATAACTAATAATATATATATATTTTAACCCAAAAAAAAAATAAATTTTTTATATATCGCCCCAAAAAAAAATTTAATAAAAAATATATTAAAAAATATTTAAAAAATTTAAAATATTATATATAAAAATTTTTTATATATATATATATATTATAATAATAATAATAATATAATATTATTATATTTGGGGGTATTAATTAATAAAATGGGGTTTTAAAAATTAAAATAAAAAAAAATAAAAAAATAAAAAAAAATAATAAATTTTTTATGTAAATAATATATTATTATTATATATATATATATGCCCTAAAAAATATTTTTATTAAAAATATATATAACCCCCCCATATATATATTATGTATATTATGTATTTTATTATATTATGCCCCCAAAATTAAATAATAATTTTATATATATATATATTTTATATATTCGCCATTGTAAAATTTTAAAATATGCCATATAATAATATATGTAAAATATAAAATATATATATATATCCCCCCAATATTATGTAATATGTTTAATATATATCCCCAAAAAAAAAATTTAAAATGTTTTAAAAAGTATTAAAATTAAAATGGGATATGCCGCCCCCAAAGCCTATTAATAAAATTTTTTGTATGTAGCCGAATATATGCAAAAATATGTGTTTTTTAATATATATAATATATATATAAAAATTTTTATATATATAAAAATAAAAATTTTATATATAAAAATTTAAAAAAAAATAAAAATATATATATGGGGAATAATTTTTTATATATAAGGGGATATATAAAATTTTAATATATATATATATAAAATATATATAAATATTAATATATATATATTATTGTAATATTTAATATATTTTAAAAAATTTTAAAATGGGAAATTTAAAAAAAATAAAAAAAAAATGTAAAAAGTAAAAAAAAATATGTAAAATATATATTTTTTTATTATATATGCTATATTTTTTAAAAAAATGGGAAAATAAATAACAATATATATATTATATATTAAATATATGTAATAAAAATAATATATATATAAAATTATATATTATATATTAATAATATGTAAATATATATATATATAAATATATATATAAAATATATATATATATATATATATATAAATAGCGCCATATATATATATATGCCGAATAATAATAATTTTTTTAAAAAGGAATATATATATAAAAATAAAAAAACCCCCTAATAAAATGTAAAAAAATAAAAATATAACCTAAATTAATATTATATATATATAAATAATAATATAATAATATTATTATATATATAATAATATTAATAATAATATTATATAAATATATAAAAAGGGAAAAAAATATGGTAATAAAAAAATATATATATTTTTTATATATATATTTTTTGCCATAAAAAAAATATATATTTGGGAAAAAATATATATATGTATATATATATAAAAATAAAATAATAATAAAAATATTAATAAAAAATAATATATGTATATTAATATATGTATTAATAATATTAATAATAATAATATTTATATTATATTAAAAAGTAAAAATTAAAAATTTTAAAAAAAAAATAATAATAATATGTATATTTTAATATTATATATATATATATAAAAATATATATATATATATTATGTTTTTATTATATATGAATAATAATATTAATAAAATGTATAAAAATATAAAAATATATTAATAAATATGTAAAATAAATATTAAAAAATAAATTTAAAAAATGTATATATATTATGTAATAATAATAATATGTAATATTATATAAATATAATAATAATAATAATATATATATATATAAATAATAAAATATTAATATAATTAATATTAATATTAAAAAAAATAATATAATAATATATTATATATATATATAAAAAATAAAAAATGTATATATATATATATTATATATATATTAAAGGGGGGAAAAAAATGGCCCCACAATATTTAAAAAAATAATTATAAAAAATTTAAAAATAAAATAAAAATAAAATGTTAAAAAATGGAAAAATTTTTTAAATTTAAAAATAATAAAAAATATGTATATTTTGTATATATATATATATATATAAAAAAGTATATTAAAATAATATATATTATTAAAATAATAATAATTTTTTATATAAAATAATTTTTTTTTAATATTAATAATATAAATTTTAAAAAAATATATATATATAATTATATATAATAATATATATATATATATATTAATATTAATTTTATATAAATATATATAAATAATAATAATAAGGTAAAATAATAATAATAATTAAAAATTTTAAAATTTTTAAAAAAATATAAAAAATATTAAAAATTTTATATAAATATTAATATATGTAATTTTTATTTTTATTTTTTAAAGGTTTTTTGGGGGGTTTTTTGGGGGAAAATTTTTTATTAAATTTTTAAAAATATTTTAAAAAAATTTTTTAAAAATTTTTTATATATATGTAAATTTTTAAAAATATTTTTAAAAAATAAAATTTTTTATTTTTTAAAAAAAAATAAAAATAAAAAATATAAAAAAAAATATATAAAAAAAAATTAAAAAAAATAAAAAATGTAAAAATTTTAAAAATTTAAAAATATATATATTAATATGTATATATATAAATATGTAATATATAATAATATGTTTTGTATATATATATTATAATAATAATATATATATATTATATAACCAAAAATTAAAAAAAATAAAAAATTTTAAAAAATATAAAATATTATATATATATATTATATATTTTTTTAAAAAAAAATTTTTTATTTTTATATATATATATATATATATATATTTTAAAAAAATATATTATGTAAAATATTTTGCAAAAAAATGTTTTTTTGTAAAAAAATTTTAAATTTTAAATAAAAAAATTATGTAAAATAATATTAATATTATATAAAATGTAAAAATATATATATATATAAAAATATGGAATTTAAAAAGGGGGAATAATATTAATAATAATTTAAAAAATTTTTTTGTATATATGTAAAAAAAATAAAAATAAAAATATATTATAAAAAATAAAAAATTAAAAAGTTAATAATAATTTTAATATAAAAAATAATAATATAATAATATATTAATAATATTAATATTAATAAAATATATATATATATAAAAAACCCCCTAAAAAAAAATATATAATATTATTATGAAAAGTAATATTTTTGTATATTTAATATGTAACCCCCAAAAAAAAAATAAAAAATTAAAAAGTTTTAAAATTTAAAAAAAAAAATGTATTTTTTGTATATATATATTAAAAATATTTTTTAATAAAGCCCCCAATAATTAAAAAATAAAAATAAAATAATATGAAAAAGTAAAAATTTAAAAAAAAAATTAAAAAACAAAAAAATTAATAACGATTAATATATATATATATAAAAAAAAATATATATATTATTGTTTAAAACAATATGTAAGCCGCCGGGGCCAAAAAATTTTAAAAAAAATTTTTAAAAAAAAATTTTAAAAAAAAATATATGTTAAAAATATATGTATATATATTAATATATATATTATATATTAATAATAAAATAATATTTATTAAAAACCCTAATAACAATTGGGGGTAAAAAAATATTTTATATGTAATATTTTTTATATTTTAAATTAAAAAATATTTTTTTTTGTAAAAAAATAAAAAAAAAATAAAAATTAAAAATTTTAAAAATGTTTTAAAAAAATATTATATATTTTAAAATAAAAAAAATATATGTATATAAAAATAAAAGGAGGGAAATAAAATTAAAAAAAAATAATATAATTTAAAAAAATTATATGTATGTATGTATTTAAAAAATTTTAAAAAAAATAATTAAAATAAAAAATATATAAAAAATTTTATATATTTTATAAAAATAACAAAAAATGGATAAAATTTAAAAAAAAAATATGTAAAATAAAAAAATATATGTATATATAAAAATATGTTTTTATATGTAATAATAATAATAATAATAATAAAAAAATTGTATGTAAAATAATATTTTAAAAAATTAATATTATGAATAATAATAAAAATAATAATTTAAAATTAAAAAAATAATAATATAATATTATTATAATATAAAAAATATGTATATGTAATAATAATATTTTATGTAATATATATATATATAAATAAATATATATAATTATATTATATATATAATATATATATATATATATATATATATATATATATATATTAAAAATTTAAAATATGTATGTAATATAATATATATTAAAATGTATTAATAAAAATGTAAAAAAAAAATTTTTAAAAATGTATATGTAATATGTATATATATGTATTAAAAATGAAAAAATAATATAATTAATATAATATTGTATATATTTTTCCGAAAAAGAAAAAAAATAATAATAATTAAAAATTTTTTAAAAGTAAAAAAACCCCCGGGAAAAAAAAAAATATGCCCCCAAAATAAAATATTAATTAAAATATGTAATAAAAATTTTATTATTAATATGTAATAAAAAAATAAAATTATATTATATATATATTATATATTTATGTAAAAATATGTAAATATATGTAATTTTTAATAAATGTATTAATTTTAAATTAAATTTTAAAAATTTTTTTGCTCAAAATAAAAAATATATATATATATGCCCCCGCCGGTTAATATGTAATAAAATTAAATTTTTGGTAATATATATTTTAAAATATAATATATGTAAATTTTTAAAAAATTTTAAAAAATAAAAAAAAAAAAAATTTTTTAATATTATAATTTTTTAATATTAAAAATTTTAAAAAGCCGCAATAATTAACAAAATGTAAAAAATATTAAAAAAAATTAATAATATTTAAAAAAAATATTAATATATATAAAAATATATGCCGCCCCAACATAAAAATTTTAAAAATTATAAAATATATTAAAATATATATGCCCCCGCCCCCCGCAAAAAAAAATAATATATTAAAAAACCCCCCCCCCAAAAAAAAAATAAAAAAAAATAAAAAAAAAGGGATGTTTAAAAAAAAAATATGATGTTTTTTATATAAAAAAAAATATGCCCCCAAAAAAATAATAATAATAATATTAAAAAATTATAAAAATTTTTTAAATAAATAATAATATAAAAAAAGGAAAAAAATATATTATATTTTTATTAAAAAAAAAATAAAAATATATATGCGCCCCCCTTAAAAATTTTAAAAAAAATTGCGAAATATAATAACAAAAAGCGCCGCTAATAATAATATATATATATATATATTATATATTATATTAAATATAAAACCCCCTATTTTTAAATATTTTAATTGGGGGGGTTTTTTGCCAATTTAAAATGTATATATAATATGTATATATATAAGCGCTTAATATTTTAAAAAAATTAAAATTATATATTATATGATAAATTTTTTGTAATATGTAATATGGGAAAATGCTTTAAAAAATATGTATATTTTTTATAAAAAATTAAAATTTTAAAAAATGTTAAAGTAAAAAATATGAATAATATTAAAATATATTATATATTATATATTTAATAATATTATTAATATTATATATATGTAATAAAGTAAAATTTTAAAAAATTTTGTTTTTAAATAATAATAATATATGTTTTTTGGGAAAATTAAAATTTTATAAAAAAATATAATATATTAATAATATATATTAAAATATGTTTTATATTATTATATAAAAATAAAAATAAAAAATATTTTTTTAAAATAAAATAAAAAAAATAAAATATTAAAATATATTATATATATATATTTTATATATATTAATAATAATAATAATAATATATTTTTGTTTTTAATAATAATTAAAAAAATAATAATTTTGAATTAAAAAATTTTAAAAAATATTTTAAATAAAATAATAAAATTAAAATATATTTATTATAAAAATAAAATTATAAAAATATATAAAAATTAAAAATAAATTTTTTAAAAGTAATAAAATTTTTAAAAAATATATTAATTAAAAATAAAATTTTGAAAAATAATAATTTTGTAAAAATTTATTAATATTAATTTTTAAATATGTAAAATAAAATTTAAAAATAAAAAATTTTTAAAAATATAAAAATTTAAAAAATTAAAAAAATTTTTAAAAATATGATAAAAATAATTTAAATAATATATTTTGTAATATGTAATATATGTAACATATATATGTATATTAATATGTATAATATATATATGTAATATGTAATTATGTATGTAATATGTATGTATGTATTATATGTAAATAATAATATTGTGTATGTAATAATAATAATAATAATAATATGTAATATTAATAATAATAATATAATATGTATGTATGTATTAATATTATGTAACAATATATATGTATTTAATAATAATAATATGTAGTAATAATAATAATATGTAATATGGTGTGTGTGTGTGTGTGTGTGTGTGTGTGGTGTGTGTGTGTGTGTGTGTGTGTGTGTGTGTGTGTGTGTGTGTGTGTGTGTGTGTGTGTGTGTGTGTGTGTGTGTGTGTGTGTGTGTGTGTGTATGTGTGGTGTGTGTGTGTGTGTGTGTGTGTGTGTGTGTGTGTGTGTGTGTGTGTGTGTGTGTGTGTGTGTGTGTGTGTGTGTGTGTGTGTGTGTGTGTGTGTGTGTGTGTGTGTGTGTGTGTGTGTGTGTGTGTGTGTGTGTGTGTGTGTGTGTGTGTGTGTGTGTGTGTGTGTGTGTGTGTGTGTGTGATATATATGTATATATATATATATATATATATATATATATTATATTAAATAATAATAATAATATAATAATATTATATATATATATATAAAATATATATAATAATATATAATATATATATATTATTATATATATATAGTTTAATATATTATATATATATATATATATATATATATGTATATATATATATATTATAATATATATATATAATATATAATAATCAACTATTTATATATATATATATATATATATATATATGATATATATGTATTATTTCATATAATAATAATATAAACAATAATAATATATATATATATGTAATATATGTATATATATATAAATAATATATATTATATATATATATAATATATATATTATATATATATATATATTATATATATATATATATATATATATATATATATTATATATATATATATATAATAATATATAGTATATATATATATATATATGTAATATATATTATATATAATATAATATATGATATATATATATAATATATATATATATATATATATAATATATAGTATATAATAATATGTATATATATATATATATATATTATTAATACTAATATATAATAATAATATATATATATGATTATATATAATATATATATAATATATATATATATATATATATATAATAATATATATATGTATATAGTATAATAATATATAATATATATATATATGCCACATGTGATATACAACTATATATATATAATATATATAACATATATATATATATAATAATATATAATAATAATATATATATATATATATATATGTATAATATTAATAATATATAATATAGTATATAATATATATGTAATAATATGTATATATGTATATATATATGTATATGTATTATAATATATATATATGTATATATGTATATTATGTATATGGATATGTATATTAGTGTATATATATATGTATAATAATATTATATATAATAGTATGTAATAATATATTATAATAATAATGTATATATATATGTATATATATTATATAATAATATATATATATATATATATGGTATATATGTAATATAATATAATATTAATAATAATATGTATATATATGTAATAATAATATGTAATATATATAATATATGATATGTATATATGTATATAATATGTATATATATTAATATGTAATAATAATATATATGTATATATGATATAATTATGATAATATGTATTATAATATATATATGAATATAATATATTAATAATATATATATATGTAATATCTAATAATATAATATATTATAATAATTATATATGTAATATGTATATATGTAATATATATTATAATATATATGATAATATGTATGTTGTAATGTATAAAATAGTGTATAGTATATGTATATGTACATATGTTGTATTGTATTATAATATATTAATATATAATATATATATATATATATATAATAATAGTATTAAAATATTATATATATGTATATGTAATAATATAATATAATATAATAATAATAATAATAAATGTATAATAAATATGTAATATGATTAATATAATAATAATAATATTAATAAATAATAATATAATAATATATGTAATAATATAATATGTAATATATTAATAAATAATAATATATGTAATATATTATATATATTATATGTTTATAATAATAATAATAATAATAATAATAATGTATATTAATATTAATAAATAATAGTAATATATATTATAATATATATATATGTAGCTGATATATAATAATTAATATGTATTATATATATGATGTAATTATAATAATAATATAATATAATATATATATATGTAATAATAATAATAATATATATATCATTAATATAATATATTAATAATATGTAATAATTAATATATATGATAAATAATTAATAATAATAATAATAATATATGATGTAAATATAGTAATAATTATAATAATAATAATATAATATATATATAATAAATGTAATAATGATAATAATATTAATATAATACTATATATAATATAGTAATATATTTATATATAATTATATATATATAATAATAATAATAGTAATAGTAAAATAATAATATAATAATATAATAATATAATAATATATATGTATATATAATAATAATATATATGTATATAATATAATAATATGTAACATAATATAATATTATATATTAATAATATAATAATAAAATGTATAATAATATGTATATATATATATTATGTATAATATATGTATATAATAATATATATAATATGTAATAATAATAATAATATAAATAATATATTATATGTAATATATATTATGTATAATATATAATAATAATAATATAATAATATAATATATTATATGTAATTAATAATAATATGTAATGTAATAATATATGTAATAATAATATAATAGTAATAATAATATTATATGTAATAATAATATAATAATAATAATAATAATAATTAATATTAATAATATTATATATATAATAATAATAATATATAATATGTAAATAATAATATATAAATATTATTATATATGAAAATATTATATAATATGTAATATATTAATTAATAATAATAATATGTATAATAATAAATAATAATATGTAAATAATTATTAATAATAATAATAATATATTAATAATAATATGTATTAATATATATAATGTATAATAATAATAATAATATATAATAATATATAATAATAATAATTATTATATATAATATATTATGATAATATATGTATATATATAATAAAATATATAATGTAATATATATTAAATATATGTATATTAATAATAATATATAATATATAATAATATAGTAATATGTAATAATATGATGAATAAATGTATATTAATTTATATTATATATATAATAATAATAATAATATAAAATAATAATAATATATTATAATAATAATAATAATTAATATTATAAAATTAATAATATATATAATTATAATATAATATATAATGTACATAATAATATAATATATAAAATAATAATATAATATTAATAAAATATTAATATATAAATAAAATAATATTATATAATAATAATATATAATAATATAATAATAATATAATAATAATAATAATAATAATAATAATATGTAATAATTAATATTATAATATATAATAAATATTAATAATATATAAATAATATTAATATATACAAATATAGTAATAATAATATATAATAATAATATATAATAATAATAATAATATATGTAATAATATAATAATAATATAATAATAATAATATAATATATTAGTAAAATAATAACAGATATAATATAAAATATTAAGCATATGTAATATTATATATTAATAATATAATAATAATAGTAATAATATAAATAATAATTAATAATATGTAAATAATAATAATATAATATGTATAATAATATAATAATATAATAATGTATTAATGTATAATAATAATATTAATATATAATAATAATAAATGTAAATGTAATATAATAATAATAAGTAATATAATAATAATAATAATAATAATATAATAATAATAATAATAATAATATAATGATAATAATAATATATATAATATTAATCATAATAATAATAATAATAATATATGTAATATGTAATAATAATAAATATGTAATATGTAATATATATATTAATAATATAGAATATATAATATTATATGATAATATGTAATATGTATGTAATAATATATAATAATAATAATAATAATATATAATATGTAATAATAATAATAATAATCATAGTAATATATTAATGTAATAATATAATTAACAATATATAATATGTAATAATAATATATAATAAATAATAATAATATGTAATATTAATAATAATAATAATAGCAATATAATTATAATAATATAATAATAATAATGTAATAATATATGTAATAATAATAATAGTAATAATCATAATAATAATAATAATAATAATAAACATATAATATATGTAATAATTAATGTAATAATATATATATATATATAGTAATAGTATATATATATGTATAATAATATGTATATATATATATATATGCATAATATATAATAATATGTAATAATATAATAATTAATGTAATATATATATATATATAATAATATATAATAAGTAATAATATACATAATAATATATAAATAATATATAATAATATATATAATATTAATATTAATAATTAATAATAATAATAGATAATATATTAATAATAAAATAATAATATAATTAATAATAAATAATAATAATAATATAATAATAATAATATATATGTAATATATAATAATAATATAATATGTAAATAATAATAATACATAACAATATAATAATAATATTAATAAAATATTATTAATATAATAATATATATATATATAATAGTAATATATATATATAATAATATATATATATATGGTAATAATATATGTAATAATATGTATAATAATATATAATATATATATGTATATATGATGATAATAATATGTATATATATAATAATAATAATAATATATGTATAAATAATAATATATAATAATAATATGTAATAATAATAATAATAATATTATGCATAATAATAATATAGATATTAATAAT